>LUCH01005665.1:6888-23316 GCA_013368495.1 Paragonimus heterotremus | reverse complement strand
AAGCTGAACACTATTCACACAAGGTTGTGGTTTGACGTTTGGATTTGATTATTCGGTCATGCCTATTGTGAGGTTTCTGGCGTTGTGGTTAACACGCTAGTCTCACAAGCACGAGGGTCAGAGTGCAAACTCTGATTCGGACAAGGATATGCACTACTGATGAGCCCCAATAAGAGCGAAACTCGAGTCTAGTGGTTCTTTTCGAAGTGGGCTAGCCGAAAGATATCCGAATGTGAAGGCTGCGATCAAGTGTAGGTGGTGTTCAATTTTGAAAGTGAGAAACGTTTTTTTTAGATCTGACCATTACTTCAGATCGAGCAAAAACAAGAATATGCTCCGTACACCTCAAGGGGTGACGTCCCAACAATCTACACACTCATTTCATTAACAAATGAAAGACAGCCAATTCAGTGAGCCCAAACCACACAATAGTAATAATCACAATACAACTCACGGATAGTCACTTTTAACTGAAAGGAACTACCGAATCAATTTCGCGGTTAATTCAAGAAGTGACATTGCATGTATGCAGAAGCCGAACGAAATAGGGAAAGAGAGAATGAAGTCAGGTGCGTGCAACTGAATCTATGTAAATAGATCTAGCCTAAGACGCCGAGAACAATTACAGTGATCTGAATTGAATATCACTAACTTAATCATTCCTTCGCAGACGGTATAGTGTCGTGAGTCGTTCACGTCCTCAGTTCGTTGGCCAAGTTGGAACGGCCTCACGTGGCCCGAAGAAGGACACTGACGTGTTTTTAAAACATCAACCATCGACGTACAACTTGCTAAGGGGAACGTGTGCAAATTACCTTGAATCAGCTGGCGAAGTGGTGCACATTCAATGTCAGCTACAGTTAGTACACGCAACAAGCACTAGTGCTGCCTGTTCGCTGATCACCTGATAACGAATCATATGGTCTTCGTCTTACACAATCATGATTGTAATAAGCGTCGTGGTTTATCCGCCAGTTGTTTTGGTGGATAAAATATTTGACAGTCTATGGTACCTGACAAGTTTATGTGACTCTTCAAATGACGGTTCAATGAGAACGAGATAAGTGAAGTTTGGTGTCCATCCGTTCCACATGCAGTTCATAGACTGACCGGTCGTAAGCTTAACAAAGCAAACAGGTCGATATGAAGAATCCTCTATTCCTTACCAGCAAACGAGTCAATTTTATCGACCCAAACCGGGACAGTTCAATTACCGTAGAAGTATTGTGTCACGATTACCCAGTTTGCTTCTAAAGCTGCATGTGTGTAATGTCTATCTACTTCGAGCCTTAATGTAGCCTGCTCTGCAGTTATCGACTAGAGGCGAGTTTTGGCGGTGTGCACCCGTCCTAATATTTCTGGTTTTTTTTAAATTGAACATCACTCAAGTCTGACCACAGTATCTACGTTCCGATAGACTTTCCAGCCAGCTTCCTCCGAAAAGAAGCATTAGAATCGAGTGTCACTAATGTCAAAACTCACTAGTAGTACATGACAATTCGATCGCGCCCAGTGTGAGGTCAGTGGTGCAGTGGACAACACAGTTGTCTCATGAAAGCGTGGCCGAAGTTCAAATCCCGGTCGCGGAAGAGATGTGCACCGCTGAGGCACTCCAGCAAGAGCGAAACTAGAGTACTGTACTTCATTTCGGAAGAGGCTAACTGGAAAGTTTACCTGAATGCGAAGGCTACGATCAAATGTGAATGCTGTTCAAATTGGAACTAACCAATCTAACCAATTAATCCCTGATTACTCATTAGTCATCTTTATCTCGGTGTCACATCTCGAACATAGGTAGAATGTCTTCAGCAAAAACGTTATTCCACACGTCTCACTGCGGCCTAAGCTACTGAGCGGAAAGTTGTGCAGAAATGGTCGACTGTGTTGAGTACGACTCATCCGAACAAACTGTATATCAGGTGAAGAAGTATATAGCCACCGGTCACTCGATTGACTAGGTGATGCAGAATAGAAAAAACTTAAATGTCAGGTATACGAAGAAAGCTTTGACTTCAGTGGAAAAAGTCATTAACACGAAGCGACCATATCGTACTGCGACTGAAAGAAAGCTCCAGACAGTTAGTAGAAATCGATTGAAATAAAATTTTAATGGTTACATGAAGAGGGAGAATCATTACAAAGTTCTTCATATTAATTAGTTTTAGCTGGCAAAAACAGCATATCGATGCATCTGATCATGTTAAGAAAGATTGGAGGAAGCAGACCAGCCTGATAGTTGCGACGAACTATTCAATGGGGTAATCGATGAAAACGGAATAGGGTGTCCGGTGTCTAACACCGCATCACCCACACAAAGCAGTACGACCATAAATTGGCGCGGATATCACGTAACCAGAACAAAAAACGGGTAGAGGACTGCACTCTGGAGAACATCAGAACGAGCGGTGAGTGGCGATGGGGTTTGACCAACAAACTGAGTCAACTGGCTACCGTCCGTAAAATGGTCGCATAAAAGATGGATCGTCGAGGATTGAAAACAAGAGTTGCTAAAACAGCGTAGCTACCATAGCCGCCGAACGAATCGCTACAGCCTAAGAAACAAGTGCAAACAGCTTCACATTTTCAGGCAGAGGATGACGTAGTGAAATGAATTAGATAAGCCAAGGTGTCGAGAATGAGCAACGATAGGCGAACTAATACATTCGCTCGAGCAGGGGTTAGTTTTTTTTAGTAAAAAAAAACCGTGGATTGTTGCAGAGGCGTGCGTAAAATCGGACAGTCAGTCGTTTCTTTTCAGGGTTGGCGTGATACGTGTCATTCTTGCTCAGGCAGTATTGTTACGATGTGTGAAACATTAAGTGAATAACTCGGCATAAAAGCCCGTACTTTCTTTAAAATCGATTGTCAATAAAACCGTCAGACTCGTCTGTCCCGATGGATGGCAACCGAATAAGTTCCCCATAAACAGCTGTGCTCTCAGTGAAGGTCGATGCAACAGCGAGGAGAAAGAACTTAATGTCAGCTGAGAATGAAATGTCAGTAGCTCAGTTTAAATTATGATTCAACTCTTTGACACTGACGATAGGTTTCTTGATGGTAGAGTGCAATTTGCCGATTTGTCTGGTCTCGCGACAACACTAACCCAGTAACGTGTGGAAGTACAGTATATTTAAACGATTTAACTCACGCCTGCTGGACTTTGAAGAACATGTCACCAGAAGTAAGTTTATTCTTTTTTCCTACGAAGACTTGAGACACTAACAAGAAAATCTGTCACCATGAGTGAGGAATATCTTTCACCGGCGGTCAATTTCAAGGTGGAAATTCAGACAGATCATCGGCTGTTAGTGGTAGACAAATGGATTATCTTGAACAGGTGAGCTAATACAAGCGAAAGATATCGCTCCCCTCGATTTAGGATAGTTTTCGGGAAGACAGTGTTGAAGCCTAAATTCTGTCACCTCCACAACGAACGGGAAGTTGGTGCCTCACCTTACAATAAACGGTGGAAAGCAGCTTCATGACAGAATCGTCAGTTACCGAGTGGGGAGAGCTTGTGAATAACAAACAAGCGCTTATTGTTAAGGAATACGAAAATAGGATGTACGTCCAAAGGTGTAGGAAAGGTAAGTGTCGCGAAGGTCAATGAAAAAATGCTGGTATCTAATCGGGTGAAATCAACGCATATTACGCATCATATGTTAAAAAACCTTACCAGCTGTTGTTATGGAACAATCAACCAAATTGACAGGACAGTCAGAAGACAAATAAATAGCACGTCTCAAAATTGAAGAGAAACAGCTTGAAAGTCCGAGCCTGCATTCATAGACGTCATTATTTCCGATTTCGCTAAGGCGTTTGATCGAGTGGCACACGGTCCACTTCTACTGAAAGTTGAGGTATTGGCCACTGGACAGCCTCATTTGATGACAGAACCTTTCGGGGCGAAGCTGGATCCGACCTTTTGTCCCTCGCACCTATCTTAGCGGGTGTATCACAAGGACCAGTACTTCCGCCACTAGTATTTTTATCTACGTTGATGATTTACCCGAGAAAAGTTGCAACCACTCTTCTCCATGAGGATGAGGTAAAAATCTGCAACTTCCAAGATCTCAACGCTGCGAATTGATCAATGCAGTCAATCAATATTCAGGAGAGTAGTGTCTACCCATCAACGTCAATAAGTGTGTACACATACCTCCTAGTGGCTATCCCGGTGACGTCTTCCTAACACGACAGGCACAGACAGCCACTTGCTGCCAAAGTTACTCTTGAAAAAAACCTAGGAACACTGTTATCGTCCAACTTGTCCTTCTCTCATCACGAAAATGCAGCTAAAAAGGTATTTGCTGTGGTGGGTACGACAAAGCGAACATCTCTTCGAAATAACAAGACCTTTAAAACTCTTTATGGAATTTATGTTTGATCACCGATTGAATACACTAACTCAGTAGTTTATACTGGCCCTAGGAAAGACAAATGTGTTACAGCGTATGCAGCGAGCTGCGACGAAAGCCGAAGTAAGTCGTCGAAACATTACGTATGGCTATCGTCTCGAAAGCCTTGGTTTGCACCCACTGAAATATGTCGTGGAGACTTCATTCTTACCTTCTTTCCTTCCACTGAGGAATTGACAGAGAAAATCCTTAACTTCGCACATTCAAACGGGGTAGGGGGTTGTTTAAAACATGACCTGAAATACTTATCAGACAATTTCCTTTCTGTCATAGGGTAAGTGCTCACGGGAATAGCTCATCGTCAATTACAGTTGAGGCCTCTTTAGAATGCCATTTAAAGCGTTGTTAGACCACTACTACTACTCACCGGAAGTAATACGTGAACAATAGTCTTACTTTTTCCCGCGCATTACTTCTACATTGACACAAGAGGGCGGTGCTGGATCAGTATTCTCATGGGTGTCTTTCAGAAAAGCTGACGCCCCCGTGACATCAGAGGGAGAATCGTACGGAACCGAGGAACCTGAGATCTCAGCCTAGTACCCGTGTGCCAAATACTACATCACCTAACTAAGCGGCTTAGGCAAACAGTCGTATAAAAATACATATCAACAGGATAGAATTACATAACCCATCAACGAAAGCCAGTTTTAAATAAGCTGATCATAAACAACGTAGGCAGTTTGTGACTAAACGGGAAGCTACATGGCATTATGGCAAACTGTGGCCACGAACGAAGTCTTTCGTGAGCACAGTTTTGAATAGAGTAAGCGAATCGCCTTAACCACTGAGAAACGAAACCACTCAAATGTCCTCAGCTAACTCGAACTTTGTAGTCAACCGGTCAAGTAACTAGAACAAGTGGATATTTTCCAATTTAACGATGAAACCTTAGAAACACGATTATTTTCCTGAAGGAAGAAAACACGCAACTATAGCTGGCGCCAAAATAAAAGTCAATTTGAAAATAAGAAAAACGTCAACAAAATTCAAAACCTAACCTTTAACCCATGAAGCGCTTCTTCGTTTAGCGCATTGGACGATTCGGCAATCGCGGTTTCGATCTGAGTGAGATCTTCAACAGATATTTCAGTGTCCTCTTCATTTGCCGCTGCTTTTTTGACGATCGGTTCCGTCACAACCGACTGTAGACCCTCCGCGCCAACGTGTGTTTCAGGTGACGTAGTAGGAGAGCTTGACGGGACAACTGTGCGTTCAGTGATTGTGTCAGATAAAACCTTCGCAACCGGTTGCCGCATAAGAAAAAAATGGAATTAACACCAAAACGCATGATGTAAAACGTTCCTCTATCTTCAGTGTTACTTTCATCGCATGATTGGAGTCTTGTTTCAGAGTTAGCTTTATCCGCATCGAACACTTATTAAGGCTAACATCAAGAAAAAGAACAATTTATTGAGACGTTGTCTTGGTTGTGAAATTATTGCAGCACAAGCAAGCGCCGTAAATAACAACGCTATGGCATACGTCACATAAGTGATGTGGATCTGTGAAGAATCGCATGCTCCCTGAATCGTGGCAGATACGCCATTAGTTACGTCGCACAGAGTACTCCATAAGCTGTCTGTTATACGACATTGTACGGCTGGATACAGTCCGGTGCCTGCTTCAAGAATGACTTGTGAGATATGGGTCCAGCAGCTGTTGGAATTTTCGGGATTAAAACTGCTAAGCTTGTATCCTAGGTAACTTTAGTACGTGTGATTTAACGATGTCCTAGCCAGTTTCTCAACAGTCAGTCGTTGCGATTGATGGAGTCGTTATCTAGCCAATGTAAGGATAACGACGTGTTAACGCAAAACCCGAATCAACAGGAACGACAGACTTGAACAGAACCACGTCACCTACAGCTAACAGCTATGTGATCTACGTGAGGTCAGATGCGATTTTGAGGTGGGTGCCGAACAGAACAACGATGTCTAAAACCAATGAAGGCTAAAAAAAATCAGTTTGTATTTGGTTCACAGCTGCAACAGCCGCCTACCATTATCCGGATGGTGTGATAGTCCAAAAAAGCCGCCAGAAATAGACTCGGCCTCGACAAGATGTCCGACCTAGGTGTTGATGTCTCGGGCCGAAATAACTATATCAAAGTCATGTGCCAATTCGCTGAGGTAACCGAGTCCGAGAAAAAGGCATTTTGATGGTAACGTCTCCGTAGTCGGTTACAGCATAAGCAGTTATAACGAAAAGATTTTCGAAAATTTGGTGTCTATAACTGGCCACAGCAGAACGTGCAAACGAATGGCACAGCCAACTGATAACGGCAATTCAACCTACCAGTGCGACTGTGTTGAGGACTATACCTATTCCAGCCTGGCCAATAGCAACTTAGGTGGAGTCAACTGAAGTGTACAACCAACATCGAGTAGATAATGTGGGTGCTGTCAGTTACATACGTCGCCTACTGTCCTGGATTATAATTTCTGACATGCAGCAGATAATATTCAATAGGCGTAACGTTTGTGCGAGAGCGGCCTGTTGGCCTGCCCGTTTCAGTCAGAACGTTGAAAGTTTCTTCAGTAACTCGCACTCTAGGACTAAGCCAGGAACGAGTGAGGTCGGAGGCTGGGCAGTAAGAGATGAGATTTACCGTAACACTGTTACTGTGATAAGCTATATCTGCTGTGTGATTCGTAGATCAATTACTGGAAGTGGGATTCAAGAGAGGCATGGGAATTAAGCTGGATAGGACAGTGGGGGATGGGTTAGCAGCTGCATGTATTCTCCCATCCATACTTCTGCACAAAACAGATAGAGCGACCAGATTTCTGATGCGTGACGTTCTGCACAGTATATAACTATTGGTATTGCGAGTGATTGTTCGTCAGCTGAGATACTGACAGGACGCCCAGATTTAAACAAAAGAAAGAATAGGATTCTCAATCAGTCTTTGGTTCGAAAGCCTGTGTCTCGAGACAACGGATGGGTGTGAGTGTACTGAAACCGGTATTTTTTCTGATGCAAAGATGCCAACTTTCTTGCAATTCCTAATCTGGAGGACCAGGACACCGCAGCTCAGCAGATCTCTACTTACTGGCGTGGCTGGCGTGAGTGACTCTGTCAGTAAGATCACCACAAAGTCCAGTTTAGCCCAGTAGCTCATGAAGATGCATAAGCCGTCAATAAGGGATTACACCTTCGTGTACCCTAGATAGGAATAGAAAGAAATAAGCAAAATCTTCAGCATACAACGCACCAAAAGAGCCTAACAGAAGGGGGAGTAGGCCACCATAACCTAGTCATCCGAAAAGGAGATGGAGTAATCTACCAAACGGCAGGAGTCGACGGTTAGTGTGTTCAACGGCCTAAATAAAGGTATTCACAGAAAGATTGCACTTCTATAAGTTGTCCCATAGTTAAAAGTATAGAACCGCACGGCACCATAGCTTACAAGCATAACAAAGAAATGCTAAATGCCTTCATAATTTTTGCATACGCAGGCATGCAATACCGGAACAACTTCATAGCTATCTAACATCATCAAATATCAACATTAGCTTAAGTTCACCTTGTGTGAGAACCGTCAACAACAAGAGTAACAAAATTGTGCCGAAACGTGCGAAAATATATAATCAACCGCTCAAAAGTAGTGAAAAAGTGACGAGCACATACAAGCTAAGTAAAACAGGGACACAAACTTTATGACGACAAAGAGAAGGAAAATAGATACATAACTTCCAACTCACCGTTATGGAAGGCTTTTCGGATGAAACACCACGAAGCGCATCTGATCCAGACTCCAAAGGTAGTAAATCTAAGAATAGCAATTGCCACTTAGACAGGTTAATCAGAAGATACAAAGAGCGACACGAAATTATCTCACACGCTTCCATCAGAACAATCGTCTTCACAGACAGTAATACATCGATGGCTCACACCGATGATTAACCGTCACACAACCATGAAGGAAAGTAAGCCCAATCTACGAAGCAAAAGAATAACTGTAAGTATTTAACAGTGATCCAGTAATTCGTAAAGCTAAACAGAATAAAACAGACAATATGATAAATCAACTTGGTTTGGAAGGCTTGTCATCACTCTGCGACGGAAGCAACCCAGAACAGAACTTTGAAGAAAGAACAAAACACTGTCAACTTCTTGTTGGTCAAAACGGATGTTCCCTTATTCAATGGTGGAAGTAACTGCGTTCAAAAAGCTAACTAGTAATCGATTTAAAACAGTGCTAGGACACGTCTTACAGAAGCCTAAGATACTCAGAAGTTCTTAGTGAAAGAGTGGACAATTGTTGCTCAAGAGTCAGTAGGATATGGATTATGGATAGACCAGTGGATCTTTTCCGATATTTTTCTGAGGTTATCTGATCGGAATGGAGAGATGAATCTCAGCAATCGGTCACTGACTCCATTTTATGGGTACAAATCAATGAACAGATGGACAGTGGTCACAAAGTTGGACAAGCTGAGTTAATGAAGCGTTACCTTCCTTTGGCAGACCTTTCAGGGTAGGAGCTGTGTCGACCATTACCTCGTTGTTAGCGAGCACATCTGGAACCAGTTTAGCCTCGGATTCAGAGGTGCTCTTTTGCTTAGCTAACTCCTGTTTTCGTTGAACTCGCGCGGCTTTGATGCTTGCCTGTTCTTTACGCAGAACCTCCATTTTGGTCCGAGGGTCCAATTCCGTATGAGGAGTGGTTTCCAAGACACGAGCTGTTGCTTCTTCCGACACAGAGGGTGGTAACTGTGCAATGGCCTTTCGATTAAAAAAAAACGAAAACATTCGAAAAGGTCAATAAGGAAAAAGAAAACGTGCTGATAACTGCGATCAAATTAGCTAAGACTATCAGGATTTAACTCGACACTGTATGGGGTGTATCAATACAGGGTAATCCTATGGATTATCTTCTCATTATAATACACACCTTTCATTATAATATTCTACGCCCTGAGCACTGCCAACAGCAAGTTGTCAAGTTCTACTAGGGTACTTGACTAGAGTAATGGAATATTTAACAAAGATCGATCAAGTTTATGTGCAATTTGAACAGAAGTTTGTTCTGGGATTCAAAAGACCACTTACTTCTAGCCCACCCACTTCCGTCTGTACAGATAGACGTTACCCAACGCCGACCGGCAGGTCAGTGTCTGTCATCATGGAACATTCTGCCATTAGTATCTAGTCCTTCAATTTGGGTGGCCAGCTCAGGATGAATCGCCCTTCCACGAAATTCTCCATCATTTCTTCGTCTACCTTGGACAGATCCAATGTCAATTGCCGTAATAAGTTTTGGCAAAGAATCAATGGTTTTGAGTGTCACAAAACTCGGCATCAAAAACGGCTCATTGCTGACTTTGTTTTTGAATCACTGATGCCCACATTTTTGAATACGAGACCGTGACCCTTATGTGCTTCTCCGAGAAACAAGCAGCCCTCGCACATCAGGTAATCAGTATCACAAATGCTGTCAAAAGATGCGCATCATCTTCTAGTCCACTGTACGCTACAGCTGCTTCAAATTTTGACAGTCAACCCTCTACGTCTCTTCGAGTGGACTTGGCCAAAGCAGCCTTATTGCGTTGTGGTTAGGTCAAGACAACAATGTAGCGACCTTTCGTCACAAGAGTAAAGCAAGACCTTTTGTTTCAAATTCACGTTTTTCGCGTCGCTCGTGTGCCCGCGTTTATCAACTGGAACCCCAGTTCACAACACAGTCAATTTCTAACTAAACATTCTGCACACTTCTGTCCGGTTCTGTTTGTTTGGTCGTCGTTTTCTGCCGTGGACCTTTGTCTGTGGTATTTTGCCCGTTGGGTCGAGTTTGCTAGATGACCCGCTCGACCTCTCCTGTGATCTGTGATCCATCCACTGTGGGCTTTGACCATCTCCTACAACCGTGTTGAGCTGCTTCACTAAATATCGGAGTAATCGCGTCTCCGACTCGTTCACCCATTACGATATGATGGTGGACAACTGGTGGTGGAATAACACGGTAGTCATATGCCAAACCCCCAGTCCGTAGTACCAGGAGACTTGTACGTTAAACCGTTACCTTACCTGCCTTGAGTGAGCCTGCCGGTGGTCACCACATCGTCGGCGATGTGCGCGAACCATCACATTGTGTCGGACTCGGTGATATAAATCCCAACCATTTATAAAACAGCATGAGAAAGCGAACAGATGCCATTCACACTCTTAAAAACTTCAGAATAAACAAGCGTTGATGAAAATCAACGCTCAATATCAGATCGAAGCGGATCCACACACACAATGTGACAAACATCCATCAAGAATCAGAAGATGAAGAGTGTATCTTCTCGATGTAGCTCTAAGTACGTTTACTGCGTACAACAGCAACCAGAGTTAAACAACCTTTTAATCACTGCACCCTCAGACTAAGCATACTTCCCACTACCAAATAAGAACGACTTTTCAGTCACTGGTTTCAAGAGAATCCTATTTCCTGTTGTTTTGCAGATTAAAAGTTCTGGGTGGGGTCTCTCAAGTCAACCATTTTCCGCAGCTTATACGGAACTATTAGAACTCGTCGTTTTTCCAACAGTGAAGTCATCTATCGATGACCACTTTTCTGTTCTACTTTACCCGTCAACTTCCCTGCTTTTCTTGACAGCTGTTTCTACAGCCAAGGCAACTGGCAAACAGTAACGCCTTTATTTTCCGCGCTGTCCAACAAATTTCCTTGGCGACGACTCTCTAACCTTGGAGTTTGTGTGTTGCGGGTTGGGGAGGCGAATCCACCATCCTGGCGTCACTATCCACCTCAACTCATCTATGGGTAAGTCTCGACTCAAATAATTCTCCCTCAGGATCGCCGATGATGCCGAAGCTGAATCTCGTGGACAAGGTGGAGTAAGAGTCGTACTGGGTTCCCAGGAAGAGCAGTGCTTGTTCGATTTGAACCTAGTGAACGGCCGCGTGTATTCCGTTAGACCATGCACCTCGGTTAAAGTCTTTTGGCAACTCAGAAAACCGTTGTGTATTCATCATAACAGTGTACATAACAGTGGACATTTGTTAGGGTATTACCGAGAATTCGTTCCGTTCGTTCCTTTGTCGACTTTCTGAAGCAGACCAAGCACACTGATGCTAGCATGCTAGCCGGCGATTCGAATGTTAAAGTTGGTCGTCCAGTTGCAGATGAAAAGCGGTTGGAAGGCATGTTTAATGTCCAAACACAGTGAACTGACATTGGTGAAAAACTGTCGTAATTGTGCATATCTTGCTGTCTCCATATTTCGACTGCCGCATGTCAACACATCAGGAAACAGTGTGTCACATAGGGACCACCTTGTACACCTCAGTCAGGATACAAATCACTATCGAATGCAGATGGCATCACTTTGTTAGGGGAGGTCGTACGTTTTAGAGCAGCCATATAGACTAAGACCATGTTGTCACACGTGTCCCTTCTGCTCTGTCAGTTGCTTGGAGGCCACACATTCGTAAATTCAGCATACTTGACATTCGGACCATGAGAAGGCACTGACAAACGAAATGCTCAGTTCAAATTAAACGAGAGAACCAAAAAACATCGAGAACAAATCTCGGCATGCATAAAAGTTTGCTGTGAAGAGATAAGTTTCTTTCAGAGATGAAAGCGACTGATGCGGAGTATGCAAATGGTATCGTCTTGCCTAGCCCCTTCATCATATGTATGCAGAGTAGGCTGAACAAGGTTAGGGAATTGACTGGTTTGTTTGGAGTGTTTCGCACCTTCGTACAGCAAATTAATGTCTCCGGACTACGGCTTTCCTTCTCGTGCATTCTTTGTTACAAGCAATTTGGTTGAGACCATGGACAATTTCACATACATATGTAGCATTATCTCGTCAGCTTGTAATACTGCAGATGAGATATCGACGTCGATAGCACGGGCACATATAATGTTTATCAACCTGAATTATTCGTTAACTCTAAGTAACGTCCGGTCGTCGATAAAGAGAAGGGTATGTGTGGTTATATATGTCCTGTTTTCTTCTGTGGTCCGGAAGCGACCCACCGGAAAGAAAACATTAACAATACTGCTATGTTAGACCACCGCCAATTAGCCCACACTAAGTGAGACCATTATGTGGACAAAGTGACCGTTAGCCAGTACACAATTCGGGATGCTCAAGACACGTGAATCAGTTGATCTGCCGCGGTTTGGTCACGTAACTGGCATGCCAACTGAGCGTTTATCGCACCGGGCATTTAGTAATGAGACCATCAACAACGTCACTGTTGTGGCGAGAGGAGGATTCAGCCACAGTATCTTCTGGTTATGTTGATGGTCGTTTTGATTGAATGGACGCCACGGAACTCTGTTGGCTCAATTGTACACGTGAGGGCACCACCCTAAATTGATCGTAATGTTGTATAAAATACACCTTCATTTGTGAATAGTACAGTGCGTACATTAGGAAAATAAGGGACAGGTCCCGACGCCAGGAAGACAAGGGACCAGAAGCGACTACTGGAACCGTGTGTATACATTACGCGGACGTGTTACCAAGGTGAATGACAATGCACTGCTGCTCACTGGGCACGGGTACATATCAACTATGCAGGTTAATGTAAGCGTTCGTAGTCCTGTGTTTTCAAATAAATTGCAACGGACTTCGTGTAATACACAACTTCGCAGGCCAAGCATCTGCTACGGTTACAACAGTAAGACTAGATGCTCTTCTGAAGAATGGTTCGATCGTCGTTTGCGTTAGGTTCTCCAAGCCTAGAGTGAATAGCAACTATAGACAGGGCCTGCTGTATGATCACTTATCCTGTTCATGCTGTAAGCCGGCAAAAGTTTTCCCAACACTATTTAACTTGGTACATGCTTTAAACGTTGATGCGACCCACCACTTATATCACTTAACGTTCTACGTTTGAGCAACATTCACTATCATAATCACAAACAGTAGCACATGATTGGGTGAAATTAGTGATTTGCTGCCATACAACCACAGAGTCGAAGTAAAAAAAGGAGTACATAACTAGAAATACATGCACGAACCCAGCTACCCATCGTCAAAGTTTCTCATCTGGCAAACAAACGATAACATTCACGCCACGGAGTGTATTAGCCACTCTCTCCTAGCATCCCCAGTCAAGCAATTTGTGGGTAACAAACGTCGCAACCTAGAAGACGAACCCCGTTAACCACAATGCCCAATCCACTACTAAGTGATTTCACAATTCTATGCCAGATCATCAGTTATAGAAGTGAAATCTTGCGGCACAATATCCGAGGAGAGCGTTTTGTGATATCCTCAGTGCGTGACCCAACCATCTAGTTATGTGCGTACAAGAAGATTGAGTGAAAGAATTCGTTTGGCACTCATAACCAAATGACTGTTTGGTAATGTAACGGTTGTTTTCCTGATGCCAGCTAATGAGTGCGGCATCATCGTCGTCACGATCAGCATTGACATCAACATCAGTCAACAATACATCAGTGGTTCGTGCACATGCCCACTTGCTACGGAACGGTGAAGAAACAAAACCTAATCAGTATAAGCATCAGCATCAGCACGTATGACACTGCTTTAGTTGATGGAGGATGAAAGTGTGATTCGTGCATTCCAGACCTGAACGAAGTCATGGTTGTTTATCCACAATGTTCACATCGAACAGACGGAACAAAATGCATGTTGAAGGTCTAGTTGGAGTCGGGGTTAAGCGAATTTCCATTCAACTCTTGCAGGAGCGTCTGGGTCCCGTTTTTAACACGGGAGTATCGTCGAATATACCCGATACATAAGGACGTTCTCAATCAATCACATTAGCTGAACTAACCGAGTCAATACCTCCAGTAACGCCTCACCACCATCACTACCATCATTGTCGTCAATTAGGCTTTTAACCGTACTTGTGGGTACGATGGCTCGGGCTGTCGTTGGTCTTGACAACGTTGTAATGAATAAGTACGAATGTATGACGAAAAAAGAAGGAAGGAAGTAAACAAGCAAGAACTTAATTTCATGAAACAGGAGAATCGGCAGGTTTGTGGATACAGGCTCGCCACTGATTGCGATACGACGCTATGTCAGAGAGCGTCTCCTAAGGGCGATGTAGATAACCGCGAACTCCCCGACCAAGTAAACGGCACCTATGAACGTTGCTCAGCGGGATGGCCAAAGATTTCATAGTCCTTCACCACGTTACCGATTGGCCGCCTTTCGGTTTCTTTAAACCACCGGCAATCAGACTGAACAAAGCGCAGTGCGAAGGATGCTCCATAGACATACGGAGCAAATGACCCAACCAGCAAGCACATTTTCCCTATCTCAGTTACCGGTCGTCAACTTTCACATTCCCCAAACACGCGTTGACATACTGCCACGTTGCTCACAATATCAGCTAACTGGTGGAGACAACGGTGATCAAATACCGAGTCCAAATGCATCCTCCGCACCAACCGACCATCTTCTGAAAAAGTCAGCGAGCTCATCTGGGGCCGAAAGGCAATTAAGCACCTCAACATGCGTAGATGGTTTTAGATCTATTGATCAAGGCGTTACAATCAAGCTTATACTGACGATGCGGTAAAGACAGGAGACTAGCTGAATTGTCCCATCAAAAGTGATGCTCGGATACGTACTCCTCAAGACTTATTATGAACAGCTGCACCACCTGCGTGGCTAACAGATTCGCTGATGGATAGACATTTTATAGTAACGGTACGGACAAACTTGAAGAGTCTGCTAGTATTCCCCAGGGAGAAGGTGGCTTTCATTTCTTCAGTTGCATCAGTTGGTCAGGCTCCAGGCCGATGGTCAGGCTATGCCTGAGCTAATTAGAGGTGTCCAAATCTAATATGTCGTGGGGGATGACGGGGGGACTATTCCGTCTGATACACAATAACCATAAGGTTCCTCTAAGATCTCATATTTGTCTGAACCGCGAACCACTAAGCAGCATGCTACAATGCCAGCTACTTAAACGGTTGGTGAGATTCAGATGCAAGACCGACGGGATCTCTGAAGAAAGAACAGCCGAGCCTACATTCTAGGTTAGTTTGGTGCACAAGCCTCACCCCATGACCAGTTGCCCGACAGCTAGTCGTCGTCAGTGAGAGAGCTGTCCAAAGAAGTGAAGAACAAGGCGACAATGTATCAACGCATCGTATGAACCTAATTACGCGCTCTCATAAAGACGACAATCTTGAGTAGAGCCGTACTAACTATAGCTGATAACCACGTGACCCATATGAGGAGGTCTCAATCGGTAAAGAAGGCCAACAAGTAGAACAATGGGGCACACGATGTTGGCTAAAAGTAGCTAACACTAGGAGCATAGCTGCAACAACCGCCCACCATTAATCGGATGACGTGTCACTAACCCAACTATATCACCCAAAGAAGACTCGGTAACACGAAGTCAAATGACCTCAGCGTTCGTATCCCTGGTCAAAATCATTACATCAGATTTGTATATCGATATAAGGTGCAGGTAGAACTGAGATCAAAGGCGTTTATGATAGCGTTGTTACAGCATTCAGTAGGAGCGCTAACAGACACTGGAAAGTGTTCAATATACTTGAAGTCCATAGCTGATCCTAACGGAACCTTCGAAGAGGACGGCAAAGAACCCACCACTAACGGGAACTGAAGATATCGATGCGGCCGATGACGTTGTGCAGAGGGTCATACCTAGTTCAGCCTAGTTGACAGCGGCAACCACGCAGTCACTTGAAGTGCGCGATTACTATCGGTTGGATAGTTCGAGTGAAATTAGTTCAATACGCTGACCATTGTTATGGGGTCGTAGTCTTCGAAATGCAGCCAACGTCCAACTTCAAGCAGTCTGGTGTTTGTGCGAGGGTGGTCTGTTGAATTATCAGAGTACGAACGTTGGAAGCACATTCATTAACGCGCACCATGAGCCTAAGTAAACGGTGATCGGAACCGGAGGCTGGCTGACAAGAGGCTGGGCTTATTGCAATTAGTTATATGTATTGCGCAGTCTACAGAATAATTGAAGCAATTTGTTCCCTTTATGAACTTGAATAAGGCAATGAGAAGACGTAAATCAT
>LUCH01005664.1:0-27796 GCA_013368495.1 Paragonimus heterotremus | reverse complement strand
ATGTACAGATGATACAAAGATTATTGTACAGGAATGAAACATCGTTCGCAAACAAAATAAGGAAATCTCTACACATTAAAAAAACCAAGTTCTTCTTCGAGTCAACCTCGTAAGAAGACGATAAAGTCGAATGAACATATTAAGCATGCTGAAAAACAACCCATTGAAGACAGTGGCAAAATAGTCAACCCATTGGGGACTCCGTAGCCACATCTTTTGTTTGTTGACGAAAATCCTTATAGCTCTTTTAATGTACGTTGATCATATGATGTGGTAGTGACTTTTTTAGAGCAGCTATTTAAAAGCATATATCTACCATCTAAATGTAATTACGGATGTAGACAGTGAGCTCATTAAGATGAACGCTTGAAAACAGTGACGTTGAACGAGGTGAAACTGTGCAGTTGACACGGGTGTTTGCAGTCTGCCAAGTCTCGAAGATTACGAGAGTGTAGTACATGCCAGGAAGATATAAACGTCTACAAACTGCCTCCGGAATAGTAACTGACTATTTTGCAACCGTTTGGTATAAACAGCTTAACATTTTTAAGATCGGTTTCAACGATGGAACCTGCTTGTTGTGTTCTGTCAGTCTGTAAATACATGGAGCTGAGCCTGTGGGCTTGAGGTGATCAACTAACGTCTGAGTGATCAAGTTTTGCTCTTTAAACTGTTTGAATTTGCTAATTGATCTGTCCTCAGTCGCAAACATCATATCCTTGTTGCCCTTCGTACCATTGAATCTGAACAAATCAGATTAGATTCGTGACATTTTTTTTCAGGTATTCCTTCTGGACTGGGAGTAGTACACCAAACCTGTTATCGAGTTTTGTCAGTATGATATCATCACGAACATGTACTCCAATCGCTTCGAGATATATTATTTTTAAATGATTCTTACGTCGCGCATTAGTTTGAGTACATTAACAATGACAGTTAACGGGGTCAGATTTGAATTGTCTTAGGTAAGCATTGGAAGTTTGATTGAACATAATTTCAGTGAACTTCTAATTCATTAGTGAAACCACCGGGTTAACAAAATTTCCGTCCTAGCCATACAAATAAGGTTACATTAAGATACGCACTTGAAAAACTGTGGGTGCAACCATCAGGGTTAGTCTGAAACTTCGACTGAAGTTTGACTTTATTCAAACTTCTATTGAAATGCGCTTACTAGATGGTTGTTTGTATGTTAACGTTTCTATACTTCTGGATGAGGTTCTTCTCTAAGATCGTCTAGGACATGTTGCTAGCTGAAACTCTGGGGGGGGGTGTTTTCCGGGGCCAGTTCATCAAGGCAAATTATGTCATTTGGGTGCATTTTTATATCACCCCATTGGTTACCAATATGTTCCAAACTGGTTATGCCCACATGAAGTCAGCCAAAACGAGGTTGGATCAGGGTTTATACTGCATTACGTGGTGGATAGATTGAAAGCGCACGAACTTTTACGACGATAGTCCCATAGTCAACATATTCTTAAGCTTCAAAAGAAGCACGCAAAATTGAAGTTGAACACAGGCAGGTTAGGTGCTCAAGCATAGGGTAGCGGCACATGTTGCGCAGAGCAATAATTATGCACGGCTCAACGAAGCAAACAAATGCTGAGCGTTTTCTTACCGAATAAAATAGGTACTACTTAATAGTAAACATGAGTAGTATCATTTTGAATAGAGCAGACAAAAGACTGACATTACACGATTTATGCTCGAGCAGATTTCGCTGCATCTCTACTGGAGTTTACTACAGACGAGTTAAAATGTACAAAATTCCAAACCACATGACAATAAAAAACGGTCAAAGTTCAAAACTAGTTCAGTTGCTACCAAGACAGCATCAACGTTACAAACAGTTCTTTTTGTACACACAAAATAGGGTGACGGTGTCTGATCGCAATCGCCTCGGCATATCGTAGCAAACGTTTGTTTCGAGTCGAGAACAGAACACGCAATGAGTGATAAGTCAATCACATGTTGCGTCATCAAGTGATGATTGGCAATCGATAACGCTAGCTCCTTTCGGGTGTTTGCTATCGAGTTGCCTGATTGTGTGACCGTTTGTTGAACCCATTTCAGTAAGTGTTCGGCGATCCTGGTTCCAAGCTGGCGCTCAGTTCTGCCAACATAGGATGCTCCGCATCCACATTTGTATTCATAGATTACGTTTGATTTGACGAACTGAGACGTTGGTTGCTTAACCGGGGGCGTGGGAACTCGGACTGTTCTGTACACGATCACTGGTTTCGCGGCAAAGAACGTGCGTACAACAGCTGACATTAGGCGTTGTTCAACTATTCGACACACATTGTCTCCCTTGAACGGAAGTTGTAAAACTACTGTCTTTTTGGCGACTGTGGGTTGAGAATTGTTTTGTGCATTCCTGGTATTGAACTTCCTTGTGAATCCTTCCGGATAACCGTTGTCTACTAAAGTCTGTTCTATTTGGCGGAGTTCATCGTCAAGGGTGTCACTAGTGCAAAGCCGTCTGGCCCGGTCAAATAGCATTCGTACCAATCCTCTTTTATATGCTACTGGAACATAGCTGTCAAAGTGTAGGTATTGACCGGTCTGCGTATTCTTCCGATATATAGCTCGTTGAATGGATCCATCCATTCTCTTAATCATGTTGATATCCAGAAACGGCAATCGGCCATTAGTCTCACTTTCTAAACTGTAGCGAATGTTTGGGTGCAAACAGTTCATTTGGTCTAGTAAATCTGTTGCCTGCATCTGGTCACTTGTGACTATAAGTACGTCATCAACATACCTTTTATAGAGGACAAAACTGTCCAGTTTGCTCGCCATTTGATTTTCCAGTTTGGTCACAAAGATATCGGCCAAAACTGGACCAAGAGAACTGCCCATTGCGACTCCATCAATCTGACGATAAGCCTTGCCTTGAAAGCCAAAGCTTACGTTAGATGTACACAGCAAAAGTAGGCGTTCTAATTCACTTTCCGGGATTGCAATGTTCATCTGATTTGAAGTTATATAGGATAGCAAAAAACTGATGGTTTCTTTCAACGGTACATTCGTGAACAACGATTCTATGTCCAGTGAAGCCATATGTTTGTCAGACGTGTTGAGATTTTCTAACAGCGCGGCTAGATGAAAACTATTTTTCAGGCAGTACTTTGTCATAGAATCTCTTACCGGTTTTAGTAATTTTGCCAACCATTTGGCCAGTTTGTGCTTTGGAGAGTTGGACATAGCTAATATTGGTCTTAACGGAATTCCAGACCTGTGCACTTTGGGGAGCCCGTGCATCTGAGGAATCTGATTTCCACACGGTTTGAGGTTTTTGAAAGTGGTGGTATCTATAAAATTACCTTCAAGTAGTAGCTGCAATTCTCTGTTAATCCGTCTTTCTAAGTCTACTGAGTTATCAGTTTTCTCATTCATCACAAATCGTGAGCGATCACTGAGGACTGAATCCATTTTGTCAAGGTAGTCCGCCCGATCCATTACTACTGCTCCAGATCCCTTGTCAGGATGGAGAATGATCAGGTTTTAATTATCACGTAAACGTTTAAGAGCATCCATATGCTCCCTTGTTAGAGGACACTTCTGACGACTTGGAGGGATTCTAAACTGGTGCTCAATGTCAACAAGTTTTGCTTTGAACCAATTCCTATTAAGTTCTGAAACGGGCTGGAGTTCAGAGGGCTGCTCATAGAAGTTCTTAAATTGTGCCTGCGTCTTTATAGCGTTTATTCTGGTAGGGGGAATACAGAACGTTAAGCCAAGAGATAATGCCTCAAGCTGCAACTTATCCAATTCTATTGAGGACAAATTCATTACAGATCTGCTTGGGTCCTTAGGAAATCGGTCCTCTACTAGGTCGTGATTCAAAGAATTTTCGAGCTCGCTTGCAGTAGACAGTCTAGTTCTTTTTACGGCAGTGCAACTACCGATTCGAACGTTATGGTTGAAAATCGTTTGCGTTTTGGAGACAAGAGATACTCGACAGCAGTCGAAGACAAGCATATGTTTTGCTTGGAGCGTTTCATCAAGTGGGCATGCTCAATACGGATGCCACGAAATGCTTAGATAGAGACTAAACCAGCGTGCGCATGTTTTTGTAAATAGTGGTGACAGATTCCTTCCGTGATACTCTGATTTTTGTGGACATGACACGAAGGTGGTAGTGATTTTTGCAGCAGTCGGATAACTGGTAACAACAAACGGAGGGAAAAGTGCCACTCATCGACACTACCTAGGGAACTCGGAACGTCGTGAAATTTATTTGACGTCTAGTAGCGTGCAAGAAAAACGGTTTATTCTCTTTTGAACCAAATTTTTAGCATTGCTCAAAAAAGGTTGTTTTGTTCCTATTAGATGGAAATGACAGAAAAATGTCTGCTGCCCGCAATTCGTCGCAATATTTGACCTGGAATTCTTTGTATAATTTTGAGTCCTTTAGTTATCTAAAAGAGGTCAGTATGTTAATCGGCGACCATTCTCTTGATTCAGCAATCGTATGCCAATGATTTTAAAATTTTAAAACAAGAAATTTCGATGCCACGCACGAAGGATGTCTTAGGAGGGCCGCTAACGAGCAAGCTGTGGTCGTGTTTGAGGCAGCAGTCATGAACTATTTGAAGGTCTCAAAGTAAACACCACCCACTCTTGATCTTAACCCTGTCATTCAGATAAGACTTTCGGTTGGTCATTAATCGCTAGCTTTATTGCCTGGCAGAACCCAAGATACATCAGTCAAGTTATCAATCGAGAGTGTAGACCGTGAGTGCGATCGATCCACGGAATGTTCACGTGTACGAGGGTACTAGAGACGAACGAGGTGTCAATTTGTCTGAACGCCGTGAATATGTTGATTATGCACAAAGATGGCCAGTAAACGGCTATAGCATGTATGATGAAAAGAAACTGACTAATCAGCAAAGGCAGATCTATTCATCAATAATCAGACGATGTGGGGATTAATTAATGATATGAATCGATTAGTTCGATTGAACACGTGCTAATAACGCAGCATCATCAAGTTGCATAAAAGAAACGACCGAAAAACAGAGCAACATCATTTGATCAAACCTCAATATTACAGACACAAGACAATTGACACATCATCCAATGAGACTGCATAAGCCATCGGCCACTAAAATGGACAAGCGTGTTGATCAATACACTCGAGTTCTCCTCCTGAATACAGTTCTGTTTTACATTACGGCAGGTTTCGGTCGGAGCTCATGTTTGGTTTGGTTTTCATAGAGGATTACTTAACAGAATATTCGCGCTCTAACTAAACAGTTCCACTTTGTTCATCTTGAAAGATCTATTGGAAACGAAAGTTGAACCAGAAGAAAAATTCGTGACAAACGACTTGAATGGCATTTGACATTTTTACGCAGTTGAGGATTTATTCAGCAAATGTTAAATTTAAATCACACTTTTTCACAGTTTTTACAATCATATGGACCTTTCAGGTAGTCACCTACCAAAGGTGCACCAGGCTCTGCTTTCACTCACAGTGGAGTTGATCAGAACTACACGTCATTACTACGACCGGGATCTAAACTGCGGCCCACGTTTTCAAGGCGTCTGTGTCCTTGACTTTGCATTATTTATGATAGATCGGAAAATGGCGCATGGATATCCTGAAAGGCTCACGGAGACTCACAGCAAGACGGACAAGTGCAATGCGTCAGTCCAAACAGCCCCCAAAGAATAACTTTCTATTTCTGCAGTTCAAGGGGGATCAGTTGGCCAATTATGTCAAGCACAAATTGAAGTCTACCCTATTCCGTACTTATGCGGCTGCCCAATTAAGTTTAGTGCAAACTACCAAAGGACCAGTTCTGCTAACTCGCAAACGAAGTTTGTTCAACCATTCTGGCTCCCATGTTGTTTACCAGTTCACTTGCAGTTGCAATAACATTTACGTGGGCAGAACAGATCGATAACTATCTCAGTGAGTAGCGCAACACGTCCCGAAATGGTTGCAACATCTAATGACTAGGCAAACTCGGACCGGCAAACTCAATGTTAGAAACTCCGCATCATCGATTGTTAGATATCTCATGATAACAAGTCACCAAGGTGATCCATTTAGCTTATTCAAAATACTGTTACGCAATCAGAACCCGGAACTACTGGCTTTTAGCGAAGTCGTGTTGTTAAGACCTCGTCAACCGTCGCTGTGTGCGCAAAAATGGTTGAGGAAACTCATGGGGTAGCCCTGATGTTAATGACATAATACTTGATGTGACTGTATGTGTCCATACCTTATCTATTTCTAATTGTCTGTCGTACATAATCCGCCGGCCTTACATGTGCAACGAACTGTTAACATATCGCAACAAATTTCTTCTTGCTGTACTGACGGAGATCGGAATTAGCGGCATAGGCATTCTACATTCTGTGTAGCAAACAAGCTCGTTTTCAGTGATTCATCATCAGGCTAAATACATCACATTTATATCACGAATTTTACAGGGGAATCATTAAAAGGGGTAAACGAGGAACGGGTGGTTAATCAGGTCATTCAATTCAATGTCACACTGCAATCAAGTACCCACTTGAACCGTGGGTCTTGACAGGTTAACAGGGTGTGGGGTTGGCCATGGCAGATCCAACGCCTGAACAAAACGTTTCTGGGCACACAGGGGTGGGTTGTACAGGCGAATCCCAATAGCTTCAGCTGTGGACAGAATCCTACGCTTCACTGCCCTCGATTGGGTGGCTTTCACTCGGTAGATTGGGCGAAATGCGTCCATCACATTGACCGAGTGATTCGAATCCACCAGGTGCGATAGTATGGCACTGTTGACAGACTTCGCTAAATTCAATACCGCGCATCAAAATTTACAATTCACGTTGGAGGTCGAAACAAATAATCAACTAGGCTTTTTGGATGTATGCTTGCGTCGCCGTGCGGATGGCTCAATTCAACGCGCGATATACAGAAAGGGCACGTGGAGTGGTCAGTACATTCATTTTCACAGTTTTGTACCACTCGCCCTGAAAAGAAATCTAATCAACTGTTTGACGGACAGAGCGGTCAGAATTTGCACGAGTGACACTATAGCCGAAGAGTTAGCTTTCATACGTACAGTATTTATACAAAATGGCTACCCGGAAAGGTTTTTAAACAGATCTATGCAACAGCAAAATGAAAGGGGCCAGTTGTATCAAGCGGAAAAGAAAACTGTACACATCGGGTTACCCTTCAAGGGTGACACGTTAGCTGAAACTATTACTCGTAGACTCACGAGGGCAGTTAGTTCAACGTTCTACGCGGCTAAATTACGTGTCCACTTCACATCCAATCCGGTTTTGTGCCCACGACTAAAAGATAAAGTGCCTGTTTTTGCAGCCTCATTTTGTGTATACTCATTTACTTGTTCCTGTGGAACCAGTTATGTGGGCCGCACGACCAGACGCTTATCCGAACGGGTCCGGGAACACCACCCAGCTTGGCTGAACAGTGGTATAACGAAGTCTGTCAATAGTGCCATACTATCGCACCTGGTGGATTCGAATCACTCGGTCAATGTGATGGACGCATTTCGCCCAATCTACCGAGTGAAAGCCACCCAATCGAGGGCAGTGAAGCGTAGGATTCTGTCCACAGCTGAAGCTATTGGGATTCGCCTGTACAACCCACCCCTGTGTGCCCAGAAACGTTTTGTTCAGGCGTTGGATCTGCCATGGCCAACCCCACACCCTGTTAACCTGTCAAGACCCACGGTTCAAGTGGGTACTTGATTGCAGTGTGACATTGAATTGAATGACCTGATTAACCACCCGTTCCTCGTTTACCCCTTTTAATGATTCCCCTGTAAAATTCGTGATATAAATGTGATGTATTTAGCCTGATGATGAATCACTGAAAACGAGCTTGTTCGCTACACAGTATTTTTCATGACTACACTGGGAATTTTCGCGCGATTCTACATTCTCTTTGGATTATCGGACGACCTCAAAAGCCAATGTGGCTGGGCCGGCATCAAAGCCGTGACGACACGGATGCTTTGGTTGAAGTACAAATTCTTGTAGTGAACAGGACATTCGTTAGTGATGACCTTTAAAAAATGAACTTAGAGCGGCAGCTTCTTTTGAAAAGAAGTTACCTGAATGGCTGATTTGGTTGAAACGACTGTGATCACCATCGTGTGCGAAGTAGCTACCCGGTATGCAATCCAGATTTCTTGGCCAAAGATATTTGGTTCAATGTTAACCTTTCACCTGATCCGAGTCACGCTGAATCAACTGGGATGATCAACTATAATTATGTTAGCTCCTTAATGAATGTTTGGAGTGGCAGTGGATCAGTGGCAATAACGGTTTCAAATTTTTCAAGATAAAACGTGACCTGATCAGAGACCATTCATATGTGGTGCAATCTGCTCGAAAGTAAACATATTTCACTGGCGGGTCATTTGAAAGCTTACTTGAAAAAGCTGATTGGCCCCAACTGGCCTCCTACACTTAAGTATTCTCTCTGTTTTCTCACTTAGTAAACGTTATTCCTTTTCATTCTACAACATTCCTTTACAAAATAACAGATGATGTCACAACTGGAAGCTTTCATTCCGGCGATAGCACCGTCTCGCTTTTACAAGAGGGTTTCACTGAATTAGCTAGTAGGTCTTCTTTCATTTGTCCTTAACATTTCTAATCGTCAAGAATTTCGTTTACAATCATCAACGGTTAGTGACATCTTACAGTATTTGAAAACCGCGGTTGATTTTCTGTTGAACATGAAAACCATTACCGACTTTGTTTCTATCGATTGTCTGATCATTGTTTATCTCGCAACTCTACCTCACTACTTTACGTGGCCAGAACCATGTCTCAGTCGTATCCTGTTATTTACCATTTTACTGTTGTGTACATTTGCCCACACCAAATGTACTCTTCTCACGTTACTTTCCCCGCTCTTCTTAAGAAAGATATTACACTGAGAGTAGGATCACTCAAGGGCAATTCCAAGTGTTCTTTAGTTAGTTACGTTGGCCGTTGCGCTTCGTTTTCCTCATAGGCTGGAATCGACCAACCATTTTGCGGTTAGCCTGCAAACAAGGAAGCATCCACCACAGCTCCAGAATGGGTTGAGAAAGGGTTTATGCAAACGGTTGGTCCCAGTGACCACCAGCGAAGTGGTGGATAGCTGTTTCGACCTAGTTGGGTCTCATCAACACCAACATCAGCACGCCAGCGGATCGATCGGCCGTGGGTTAGATTATCTGGCATGCGTGGTGCTGATGAGACCCAACTAGCTGGACACAGCTGTCCACCACTTTGCTGTAGTCACTGGGACCAACTGTTTGGGTAGGTTGTGTAATTTTTTGTGATTTTTTTTGTAAGTAATGTTTTTGTAAGCACTCTGTTGTTTGGGTCATATTTGCAGAGAGGATCTTTTCTGACCTCATCTCTTTTCTTTTTTTTCTCATTACAACACAAAACAGCTGTTCGGTTGTTCTTCGTGATTAACTGTTGAAGAAGCTGTCTGAACGAAGAAGAATTCGTAGAAACAGATTTGGCACTATGCTGTCACATCCGTGCGTGACAAGTTTGTTGACTTGATTTATCTAGCAGTCAGTGCGTCAGTATGTGACGGAACAATAAGGGTGATTGATCCCAGGTTTCTACTAAACCGATATTCTCATTCTGATCCCGTTATAATAACTTTAATTGTGATATGTTTTCGCCTATTATACTTCTAATGTTAACTTTGGAAGTCTGCTTTACAGCTCAATTGTGTGACTGTTGAAATGCAACTCCACACATGTCACCTGTAAACTGGTGGTGGGATAAACCAGTGGGATCGTACTCTACTTGTTGATGAAACATTTCTTGACTCATCGTGTTCAACCAAGAATAGCCCAAAAACCCTATTGGTTGCAAAGGTCTGCTTTCCCTATTCGCAAGTAAGTCACATGGGAAGTGGACCAGAAGTTCCGGTGTTCCAAACCCTACATCAGACAGTCCCAATTTAGTGTTCTGAACGTTTTGACAATTTTATTTCACAACTATTTAAAATATACACACTTAGTAAAAAACTATAATAGAATGCCAGAAGTTATGTGGACGAGTTTCAGCAACTTAGCTCACATGACAGTGAACGTTATCGCAACCGTAGAAAAATGCACAAGGCATTAGATTGGGTTGAAATTCTTTGGGGGGATAATCCCTTGGATTTTATTGATAGATAACGTCACACTTAGTAGTGAATGATTTTTTTCATGAATAGGAAACATTGGGTATAAGGTGCCGTAGGTCGTATGAGTTTAACGAGCAAAATTTACTGGAAGCACAAGACTGGTTTCTTGTTTATTTTGCCACTCATTACTGACTGTAAGTAATAAACGGACTGTACAGAGTCATTTAGTTTCGTCATAATAAACCGTACGGGTTGTCTAAAATACTGACTTATCTCAGTAGGCTTGATAACACTCTAGAAAGAGAGATCCATACATCCGTATTTTTGCACAGATTTTGAAACAGATTGTATAACAAGATCGGCGTAAGTTTCATTCTAAGCAGCTGATGCGAGTCGATAGAGCTGCAGAGGCCACAATCAGAAGGAATGACAATCATTTCTGTAATCGACCTCATTCTCATGTGCTGTGAAACGCCCGTACTTGAGAACGGTGTTAATTTGCCTAACACTACAGAGAGCTCCAGTTTAAGGACAGAAAATGTGACAGCGTTTAAACCAAACCCTCAAACCCCTAGAACCAATCAATCGACAATGCCTACATCCCAGAATCGAGTGAACCATTGCGACACAACAACCGTCGTAAATTGTGAGCAGTCCAATAATCTGAACATCCTATCTGTCTCTGTTGGTGTATTCCATAACCAGATATTTCGTTTGACAATCGGTCCAGATTCAATTGCAATCGTCCTAAAATAAGAGGCAACTTTAGTTTAACTTATCTGCAAGCACGTAGGTCACATGGCGAAGGAATTCCCACGTGTACGTCCTCGTCAATCCAAAATAATTCACCAATCTATACGATCGATTCGAGGCGAAAATTGATTCGATAGCTCAAACTATCGATCTTTTGAGCACAACCATTCAGAATGACAGTCCATCCCTGATATCAGACAGGAGAACCCAGAGCAGATAAAAGCGAATGATAACGTGTGCATACGCCAACAAAGCAGAAGACCACAAGGCATCACACACACTCGGATATATGTTGCTACTGATCAACTTCATCAGCAGACCAACATTGTGTGTGAGCATCTCGTCGTCCGCGACGGTGCGGAATCTGAAGAACAAAATTCAGAACCTGGCCTGCATGCAACCGAACTATATGGAATTGTATTTGTACGACCAAGTACTGGATGATTGGTGTACACTATCAAACTATAACCTCTGTGATGGTACAATACTGAACTGCAAATGTGATTGATGTATGGTCCATTTGTGTTTGAACTGAGTGCCTAATGTTACCACGTGAGCTTGTTCATATTCTGTGATCTATTTGCGACGTTTCCAAGGTTTTTTTTTATCGAACTGAATAGCTCATTTTTGCGTGCTACCCCATTACTGTATACATGTTCACTATTTCCCCAGCCACATGACTGATGAAAGCGATTGACTATAATACACTAATTCGTTACAACTAAGCACATCAAGTTGTACGAAATTAATTCTGCTCACTACAAAACAATTTATCACTCTGACTGCATTTCTAGTCTAATAGGATGTAATATGGTGGACAGAATTTGTGTTCGAGCTAGCTTGCCAACACTGAGAGTGGCCGAAATAAACATGTGCACAACATATGTAGACACAGTTAGCTCGTACCGTTCCGCTTATGGTTTCACCCAATGCGGGGGCACGTGCGAATACCACCAACAACAAAAATAACGGATGAGTAAGGCAGGGTGACCAACTGGTGAGTTAAAGCGAAAAATCTATCTTCTGGGAATGAGTGACACTTCCAGGCGGTAAGCTCCAGGCTATTAATTCACACGATCGCCGTGCTCTTTCTCCGCAGCAAACAGTGTTCGCACAAAGACGGCACAATCTCCCATGCAGTATATTGGTGACAAGAAATCATCTCTTATCATTGGCAGGGGAGAAGTACTTGCAACACACGTGGAATGCCTAAGTTGGAAGGAGAATGCTATGCTGGACAATACCTTCAGCTCACCTAACCCCTCGTTTGCCGTTATCACGTTTAGTAGCTACGCTGACAAACCAAAGTAGAACTACAGTTGCATATGGTAGTAATGCAATACAAGCAGAGGATCAGCCGGACTACTTCTCATAGTTTTCTGCCTAATGAACTAGCCTTCGATTATTATGAGTAAGTGCGTCATCTCTTTACTAGTTTCGCATATGGTTGACTACCTGGGACCTGTGGAACGAATAAGTTGGGCAAAGGTAATAATACACCCCAACGTTTAGGCAATCTTTCCTGTCTATGACCAACCTGTGTTAGAGATCGATAAATGGATTGAAAATAACACAATGTTACGAGCGAGTTGTAATACACCATGTTTCAACCACCTCGGATGGCCTTCTTCAGGGGTGTTGTAATCGAAGGAAGGCCACCAGAAGTGGTTAAAATATAGAGTGTCACAAATTACTTGTAACGTTGTGTTACTCTAAGTCCACTTATCAAAAATATGTTAAACACGACACTTAAACTGTTTGACTTCATTCGTCCTGAATTTGGTGCGGATAGTTTACATTAGAGATCTTTTATGACATCTCTCTCAGATTGTTATGTGAATTGACGACCGAGATTGTCCAGCTGGTATCCAGTGACTCTCAAGATTTTTTGAGATCTACCGTGTAGTGGTCGTTGCATAGCAGACGACAATATGCATTTTTACTGATGTCGGTAAAATTTGGGCCCAGCAAGATTCAAGATACAGACGGTTTGAAATACAGTCTAAATTTCAAATTCGTCTGATGATTATGTTTCACACTGTTGGTCTGGTTAGATACTCAGTTGCCAACCGTTATGGTTGGTGGTAACATTGGCACACTAGAAAACGAATTGTCAGTGCACAAAATCAAGGTCTCAGTCCATATACGCGTTCCAACGAGCACCACCTATAACCAGAAGCTACAGAAACTATCTTGTAGATGGACTAAGTGAACTCAACCGTACGCGATTCACGAAAGGCTACAGCCGATCACCGCCGGTCACATGAACAAACTGGTTTGTAAACGAAGTGATCAAGCAGGAAGACACTCAGGTACAACGTCGGATTCGTTAGAATGTGCACATGAATAAACTGAACTATTTAAGCATGTTACGCATTCAAACGATCAAACAATAAGCAGAACAGAGCCGGACAGTGAAATAAGCGAGACTTGGTAACCAATTAGATTTCTTTAATTTATCACTGCCTGTGATCTGTAAAACAATCCATGACGATCTGACAAAACTGAGATGGTTCAATTACACCAGTGCTATTCTCCTCCTATTTGTGGGGATTCCAACAAATGTAGTCGCGAGTCACATACATAAAATTGTCTGAGACAACTACTGCTCAGTACTGCTGCAGTCATTCGCTAATGTCTGAGTGACGCCACAGAATTACTACTAGGCGTTAACTAACCAACCCATTTTCACATTCACATCTTCGACTAATGGTGCTGTTCAAACTTCTGAAAGGAATGAACTGTTTCAAGTTTCTAATGTAACAGTGTCCACTCCATTATTCGAGTGTAGGACAGCAATTAACTTCCAATGAAAGACATCCGTAACACTATCATTAATGCAGTCGGTAAGAGGTCAAACAGACAGTAAGAACAACTACAGCAATGTGCACGGTATGGTTCCGGTTCTGACAGGACGGAGTAAACGGACGGATCGCAGGTCACCAAAAACAAACAATTATTGTCATATCAGCTGGTCCCACAGGTGATTCTTACGTCCAGAATTCCTTGGACTTAGGTTAGAACAGTTTTGCATTCTCAATAAGAAGATGGTTGGGGCGGCCAAACGAATTTCGGTCCATGACTGATTCACGGTACAAGAAGCGGAGTTCAAAGAACACAACTCAGAGCATTAAATAAACGGAGGTAAGAAAATCTCTAGTACAATCACACGAGAGCCGCCAAAGAAGACAAAGTATCCACAAAAACCTCCTTCTATCTTGAGAATCTGAACAAGTGTTGGTTACAGTCCACTTTTGATGATAACGACTGGCAAATTGATATTTTAGAGGTGGCGTGAAATGATGGAACTAGCATGCTTCTACTGCACAGAAACCAGTAAGGTTGTAGGACTTGCGTTGGTCTCACTAACTTTTACGTTAGTGATTTGCAGCTAATTCACAGTCAGCAGTTGACTTAAATGAGTGCGACGGAAATGGAAAGGTAACTCATAACCTAAGGAGATTTTAGGATGCTGGAGAGGTCGAAGAAGGTTTCAGCATACGTACTGTTGTTCAAGGCGGTTATAACCGTGATATTTGAAGCGACAAGCCCTCCAACGTACTTGGTACTAGCACGAGGCGGCAATATACGAAAAAGCAGTTAGAATGTCACTTGGATTCGGGGGCTGCCATCTTGAATGCTACCTGAAACACGACAGGTATAGATTTTCAGTGTTAGATAAAACAGTGAGAAGGCGCAAATCATGTGATCTTTTCCGGAATAAAATCAACAGTTTATCTTTAACAAAAAACAAACAGCTCTCGGATTTGAGGTCCATGCAATTCGCCAAGATCGAACACAACATCCCTACCCAAAGGAGATGCATGATTCGATATTGTGATTCATGCATTAAATAGTGGATATTTGAAGCAGCAAATCAGAAGGAAACTGTCGGGGAAGTACCCAATTCCCCGAAAATACCGTTTTATTCGCCTTCGCAATGGCCTATCTCATTCTGTTCGATGTGACCATCATAGTGGGCACGGTCATGTGCAACTTCACCTTTCAACCTTTGTGCCAATTTCTGGCAACCCGCCCACATGCTCATCCTTTAATTGAGACATCATTGTACTGTCTGGATCTTTCTCTGGTCCACTTTTATCCTTGTTTTCTGGTTGGTCACAAACTCTTTAAATATGATATGGTTTGTGATCGTGTTGTTTTTGGATTGGGTGGCATAAAATGGCTCCGTCCGGAAGCCGATCTTTTCTCTGTGTTCGTTCGTTAGCCTCGGGTGGTTGGGCTGGTCGGGAATATACGAATTAGACACGCATACTTCGTAGTCAGTTGTTCAAAACCGCTGAACGTCGCTCCGTTATCTACCGTTTCACTAACCGTTATTCTGTTGTCAGCTTACACGCTCGTAGGCCGTATATCGTTACAACAGAAACATTTCATGAAGATGATAAACAGTTGCATCATACGCATACTAGGTGCCTGTGATTTATGAATAGAACATTTTCAGAAATCAGTTGTAAACCCTCCTAAACGATACGCTGGTTCGTCCTTAATATCGTAATGCGCTTGGCAGAATTCGGATTCTCGTCCCGGTAATAATTAACACGAAAATCTCTTTCCGGAATAGTACTGCGACTATCCCAGTATTCGCTCCCAAGACAAGCCAAAAGACGCGTGCAAAAAAAGCAGCTTTGTTCCGACCGAAAACGTGTGCGACAAAGGCGATAAATACAGAGTACTTATATGACGCGCAGTGGCCAAAATGCAGGACATTTACCGGCAAAAATAGTTAAGGTCACTGATGGGCATAGCGGAATAAAAAGTCAGACGAGTAAAAACTGGCCAAGGTCACGTCTCGGCCGCTCTGAGCAGGTCCGCCAACTAGGACAGTCAATCGTTTTTTACCTTTCTCACAACGGAGACGCCTTGGGACGGTAACAGGGTGGGCGCCCTGACACCAGTGTGTTGGAGGGATCTGTGATGATGGATATATGAAACCCTTGTTGTTAACAGCAATGAGACATCGGAATATTTTGACGAAAGGACGGTTCCAAGAACAGAGGAAAGCAGCAGCGTATTGAGTAATTTCTTGAGAACCGTATTTCTTCTTCTTCCCCCATAAATAGCCACATCGACAACGTCTTCGAATATGAAGATGTTCGGTTTAGGAAATTAGTTGACCGTAAGGATATGGGGTTCTGGTATAGTTGAGAGTTTCTTATTTCTTAATTTGTGAATTAATAATGCAGTTGAAATATTATGTCGTCCGTATCTGTCAGAATTTGTGAGAGCATGACTGGAGTATATGAGACCAACTGTCACGACTGACGTCACATCGGTTACTTAATTCGTGCACTCTGCTTACACATACGTAACCAATTCTATACATACATTCAAAATTTCAGGTTGCTGAGGCATTACATATCAAATGTCACAATCCTTTTGTGTATGTTCAAAAACAATTTGTATCCAAGCTGCAGCTATCTTGATAGGCACCATTCCGCTATTTTTCATTTCCACGTAAGTCTGTCTATTTGCATGAAGCTATGACCTTCGTCTTGTGAAATTTTGGCTCTTCTTTTAAAGTCAGTTACATATATGTAATACTCGGAATTAGTGATTTCGAATAGTTCGCGAATTCTCACTCGACCTGATACCACTCGCGTAAGTAATAACGAGGTCTTCCACCGGTTGCAATAAACAGTTGTTACTCATGAGGCAAGAACCCACATTTATAGATGCACATCAGTATTAAAGAAATCAGAATCTGTCATTGGCTGATCATAAGGGTACATGCAAAGTCACAAGCTCTAAGTTGATTGGTGCAATATAGAACAAAGAACTTGGCCAATAATGGAAGGTGTAACAGTGAAATTATTCGCCCAATCCTGATGTGGAATGTTAACGTGAGATTTAGGTTGGTCTCTCCTTGGATCGTCCGTTGTGTCGCAGTTTGGATAAGTGGCAAATCGAATAGGTTTTCACCACAACACATTTGTGATCAGAATGCTGTCGTTTACTTTCGCTCGCTCATGGAAACTTGACTAAATCAGGTTAACTTCGCCACATTACATGTTTAGACAACATTTTATAAACACCAAAGCGATGTTCTTCTCTAGGATTTTCCAGTGAAGTACGATTTATCGCAGAGTTCCACAAAATATCGAGGCTGAACTTTTGTCAAACTTCCGACCAGTCCGAGCGGTTAGTTTTGTATCGACTTACACCTTTTTTGATACGCTCGTAGTTGACCTTGTCCATTGTCCCAAATGTCGATTATCTTGGAAACTGTAAACGTTTGAGTTTTAATTGACATCTTTCTTCGGGTACATTTCCAAATCTGTGTGTGTGTGTCTGACTTATAACACGCGTAGAACAACCTCCTCACGAGTTGTATGCAATCCTCCCGTATGCCATATCTTCTATACGACAACGTGTAACTCGTTCACACGGTGTGCATTGTTTATGACAGAGTCATTTTGAATCCAGCGGCCATAGTTCTATTGGTGAATATTTTTTGTCAACAAAGATAGACGACATATCGGGAAATGTTAGCATTTCGTTTACTCTTTTCCGTCACGAGCGTAAAACGTTACAATATATAGGACGTAGAACAGTGATTGTAAACATCAGGAAATGGTTGCAGCTGCCTCATGACACATTCTTTTAGTCCGATTGCGGTTTCCTTGGGATACCTGTCCTTCGATCTCGAACACCTCCGATTAGATATCGTCTCAAGAAACATGTTACCAGATCGATCCTCTGGATCATTTGGTGGATTCCATATGAGACAGTGGAATGGGTGGGTAACAGAGTCCAAATGTGAAATTTTCGAGATCCTGGCGTGGATTCGTAGCTCAGCTGATAGAGCGCTTGCCGCGTTTGGACATGATTCTGTCGCTGGTTTGAATCCAGCCGAGGCCCTGACTTTTCACAACTGGGTCTCATCTAAAATCATAAATCCGCCACACTACTCATTAGTATAATGATCCGTAAGTTATTGTACAGCTATCATTTTGTCACTGTGACCACAACCAACCCATACTGGCAAGCCAATATGTACTGTGTTCAACTACACTCATAAGGTGTGAACAAGTAAGTCATTATCATAGGGAAGGCATTTTAGGGAATAAAAAATGTTCCATCATTGGCCTTTCAATGCAATCCCACAACAAATGACTTGGATGATAGAACTGAGTGACGTAAAGCGGACTCAATGTGAACTCCCGGTTTTACAGAACACGATCGAACTATTACCAGTCCACCAATCGGGCAAGGCAACTGTGTGAACGCGTACACAACTGTCCACGAAATGTAAGCTTCTTTCAGTGGCTTATAGTTGTAATCACGAGCCGTAGTCCCGCTTCAATTGATCCAAGGAGTGATCTCACTGTGGTTACAAAAAACTGAATCTGCGGGGTCAAAAGTATCTCAAACAAGAGCCGACAAAAATAACTCATTGGTGAGATTTAAATCTAACCGAGTCAAATTTAACAGACCCATGTCATCGTCGTTGTGCTGTCTGCATCGGTGACTTGGTTTTAATTGTTGCAACAAAAATGTACGTTCAGTCATTTTTAAAAGTTACATCGCTTCAGTACGATCTGATTAGGTCAGGATGTTCGTGTTTGACTATTCAGGTGAGATGTTGAGATTAGCTAAGCGTAAGTTATCCTTTTGGGCTCAATCTAGCAGAGTTGGAAAACTGACCTGAACCTTAATGACGAAATTATTTGAATGACGTTAGGTGCATTCATTCCACTGAATTGCGAACAATTGTTTCATACCGTGCCTATTGATAAGGCAAGCGAACGATCTTGAAAACACTGTTCTGAATGACTATTTAGAAACCCTTCTGATTTGGTCCCCTGCATTATATAAGGTATATAGGGTAGTAGGCAAATCTACATGACGACAAAATGGACCAGTTTACGTTCACCAAACCAATCCCATCTTCAAAGGTTATAGGCGTGTGCCGTTCGTCCACGGATATTAGTGTTGTTGCATTGATGTCTTTGATACTGACGGCAATTCTTAATAGTACCGCACGATTCCAAACTTGCCTAGGGACTACATAGTTGTGTTAGAAATGATGTCGGTGAAAACAAACCTGCTGTTTCAATTTCCACTTGTTATCACGCAGTCCCACAATTCAATTTCCGAATGTGCGGATGTGAGGCAAAAGATAACGAGTTTCTTGAGGGTTCTGGACAAAAATATTTATTCAATCTTGACAATAGTTCCCTATCTATCCGAACCTACTTTGTTGACACATTTCGAAGATAAAGCGCCTGTTTCAAGGAAAGTTAGAAGTGAAAATTTTGAAGTTGCCTAACACGCTAAGTAACAACGTATACAAAATTTGTGATCACAGCATTCGAGAGTTTGTCTTTCGAGTTCAAACACAATCTGCAAATTTTCGATCAATCCTATTGTGGGGGTCGACTCATGATCGGTAGTAAGTCCGTACAACTTAAACGAAGGTTTACATTCCTTTCTGAACCCGCATTCCAGAGTGACTGAGATACCTCTGGGCACAATCAGCATTGTTTTTAATGTTTCATTTTGAAACACATGTCAAAAACATCATGTTGTACGACACATGATCGGTTGATAGTTTTTTTTAAACCAAACCTTACAATGCACACAATGGAATGGTAAAGTGTGTTAACAAGGTGAGGAAGAGCTTGAATTCCGTCCGCTAACCATTTAGAATACCACTCCAGTAAAGCAAACGAGCTCTAGTCCTAGCAGGAACGGAAATAAAAAACGGGATAGGGTTTCGAGAAGAAGAAAAACGCACTTTCAACAACGTTTGGAAATATGGGCGATAATTAACTGCAGTCTAATCTGCCAGTAATGGTGGTAATCAAAAGAAGGAAAGCTCCAGACAGACCCGAGTCCACTCAGCGGCGATCGATACTCAGCCGATAAAAGTGTATCGAACCAATCAGTATTTTAAACAACAGTCGAGTGGTTCAAGCAAAAAATCTCTACGATTGGGAAAATGGATGAGAATTTTCAAAAAAAGTGTAATCATCTACTGTATGCAATTGGTCGAACGGTTGAAGAAAACAGTACCGAGTTCACTGCAAGTCTTCTGTAGTGGGCGGGCGGACGGAAATAGCCTGGGTCCTTAGAGAAGCCACATGATCGGTTGTCACCATACAACTATCAAGCCAGCCAGGCGTTGTAAAGCAAGCGAAAAGACTTATCAGTCAAACCAAGTTCACATTCAAAGATCAAGGTGATGGAAACGTCACACAGAAGTGTTTCAACACATTTATAGAGTGATACCAGTGAATCTGTCGTTCTAGCATAATTATTACTCTACTCTTCAGGACTATACTCTTACGGCGACCATCTTCATAAGAACCGATGCAAATCCTACAAAGAAATGCCAGTGAAAAGTCACCCACTTAACCCTCACAATCACCAATGTTTGAATGTATAAACCCCGAACAACGACTAACTTTTAACCTTAGGGTCACGGTTGAATTTTTGGTCGGTTCTCATCGCAATAAAGTTCGTGAAACCCGACTCAAATTCGAGATACTGGAAGCCATGCGTGCACAACTGGTGGTAGTCATCCCACAAATGGCACATGCAGGCGATCTAACTATGTATTCGCGGGACTGACAACCCTGCTGCCACTTTGTGCTTGGTTCCACCAAATCCTCAGCTTGGTCGTCGCATGTCCTGTACTACTACACCTTGAAGCTTGTGCCAACTCATCATCCTACCTCACTTCGTCCACACGGCTCGGTTATTGACCGTACACCCGGGGTTGTGGCTGTGCACACGATCGACAATCAAAGTGATTTTGACTGAACTTCAACGCTTCGCATTTTTGTTAGGATCAAGTCATAACAGACCAAACGTGCTTAGTACTGGTGGTGAAAATGGAAACTGTTCACTAAGCTAAGAACAAAAAAACCAGCGAGGCATTATCTGCTCCAAGACGAGTGAAACATATATCTAGTATTTTAACCTAGAAAGAAGAACGTGAGAGATGTGAGCGGAAGAAAGATTTTATTTCATCATCGATGCATGCACAATACCTCAAATGACCAGGCACATCGGTGACTTTTCAAAGCACAGACCTGACAAAGTAGGGATTCCGAAAGATTGCCAAGAAAAATAAATGCAAGACACATAGCTGGCCTTTCAAATTCGAAATAAAAAACAACTATTGCTGTCCGAATGAGGAGATACTTAGGCACAGCATATATTGGATAAAAACTGACCTACACACATTGAGAAGTAATCAAAAAATATCCGAGCGAAGAACGTATGCACTCGAAGCAAAAAGCCTTCAGCTGAAGGTCGGTAAATACAAGTATTCAGACGCTGACGTTCTTGACAGTCCATAGGAAGGCAACCGGGGCAGTGAACAATAGGAATACCGGAATAAAGTTAAACCAGTTTTGAAGTTGAGGCATACCAATTCATAAGACAAGGGTTTTCGTCACTTGATTGTCGGTGGACAACAGCGAATCGCTCTCAGACTCTTTTGGTTTCAGCACCATTCAACTATTCATACAGCCGAATACCTCTTTTCATTTACGACCACTGGATACAGTCGTTGCCTGAATTGCGAATCTAAAGTGCCAAAAGCGTCTTTTCTATGAGGGTTCTAGAAGGTTGCAATCAATACATAAAACACCTGAGATATGTCAAAAGGCCACTCTCCACAGACCAATGTCTTATAATGTTAGGAGGCGCATCTCCTAACGACACAACCAGGACACATAACGCTACATCGGTCGGCCGGCCCAATCCGGATGGTATAGTTCCACTCAATCAATCAGACTGTAGGTGTACGGTCGAACGCATGTACGTCTTCTGAACTGTATTTTCTCGCGTTGCTTCCGGATGCCCCCTGTGACGTGATTAGCGCTGACACCCTGACTGTAATATATGACTGGTTAATTTGATCCGCTCAGTGTCTGTCGGCCATCTATGGTAATCGTTTCGTCCTATAAATTTACAGTCTGTGTGGCCTAATTTTGTTTCGCTCTTCCAATAAACGATGTTACCGCGTCTCTCATTTTTCGGTTCTAGGTCAAGCGACTGAGCACGTAACCAAGGCAACGATCCAATACATATAAAGACTAATAGCGCATTATCTGGCTAGCACTCCGAAGATAATGACTCGTCTTAGGATTCCAACCGGCACTTGTTGTTCTTACTACTCGTCAACGAAGCAGAGGCATTAAGATGTTCCGATGTTGTTGTAACCTGATAACCCATACAGTGGGTAGTACTGATGAAAGAGAAATAATTCATAGTGACCATGACAGCAGCACTAGGCTACAACACATCCAACTCCCGTTTAACTCATCAAAATTCAAAGACGTACATTAATCGTTCGTTGCACACTGATCAGTTCTTCAGAGAAGTAAGTGATGTACGTGAGCAAGGCTAAGTAAGAAGTATTCCATAAATTCTATTGGTCACCTGAAATCTCAGCCTGGTTGGTTGAGTGTATGTCAACTGCATCCATCAACTCGAGCTAACTGTCCAAGCTTGCCGATTATAACTCATGAGACAAGAGGCTGATCAAAGGTACAACGTTATAAGTCATGTTAAAAACGCTTAATCCATCTTCTTGCTCGGAAAGGCTGCATAAAATTGATCTACTAGCTATGTACTATTGGCATGCTAGAGACGGCATCTAGTTATGGCTCGAAAACAGACTATAAAATCAACCTATCCAGTTGAGTGCATGGATTTCAGTTGTTAGGAATTTCATATTCTCAATCTATCAGAAGCAATAACTCGAGCGTAGTCTTCATCTAAGATCTGCAACTTACGAGGTAATGTGGCGGTTCACGTTCTACATACCCTAAATACCCCAAATTTGTAGCTGGTTCAGTGAGGGACGGAAATGAAACGTTATTAATAAACACGAGTACTAACTGTTGTTGCACTTCATAGTCTGCATCATTTCCATGCACGAATGCGGCGGAAACCAAGTGCTCTTCTGACTACCCAAATCAGTCGTTTTCCCCTAATGAACACGATTGGTGCAAAAACAAGAACCATTCATCAAAGACATAAGTAATTGTATACAAAATGAAGTACAAAAGCAATGCGTTCTTAGGAGTGAGACTGTCGGACGCGGAAGGAATTACAAACGTGGACGGGTCAGTGGGGATTTCCTGCCAGGAACCAGTTGACAAATTGTTACTACAATGGAAAGACAGAATACATCAGTCAAACAAAGTCACTAAGCGAGAACAGATAATTAACGTAATAATCCATGTATTTTGAACCACAACCAGTGAAATGTCATACAACCAATGTAGACTATCTAAAGTGAACTGCATTCATCAAGACGAATGGCGTGTTTGTAAGTTAGATATCAGAACCTTCGTTCACTGTAGGCCAACCGTGGCTTTATTTTAAAGTCACCTGAGGAAATATAAGTCTGGAGAAATATGGAAATTGCTGTATTTACATTATGATGAGGCTTACCACCGATCAGTATAGCCGCCAACCTGATTCAATCAGTTTCGACGAAATCAACCGAGTACTTCATCCAACTGACGTCTCAACAATGAGGTCAGTTGTAGGATCAGTGAGCCAATGCGGTGCCTTCTTATCCGTGACGCACCACATATGAAAACTATGGAATCAACTTCTGCGAAAGGATGCAGAACAAAACTGATTCGCTGAATGACCAAGTGCCTTTGATCGTGTTATAGCTACGCTCCCTTTGGATCTACCTTTGACCTAGTTCGACCTTTACCTGGTCATTATGGTGAACGTCATCATCACCATCATCATAGACAGCAATACATCAATGGTTCACATTGATGCTTAACGGCCACACAACCACGAAGGAAAAAAGAAACAAAACCTACTTGAGAAGAAAGTAAAAAAGAACGGGAGGGGAATGGACCTAGCTTCTAAAAATAACTACGTCTATATTCAAATATACAACATCAAGGCGACTATACCTTGCAAACAAACAACTGAGTTGTAAGTGAAAGTAAGGCGTCATCAGCAAGACAGCTTCCTTACGGCTTTCACTGACCCGCATCATTAAGTGCACTCATTTCACAGACAGCTCTGTCAAACAACCACAACATTCACGCTACTGAGCTCGCTTAGCCGCCATCTCACCTAAACGTATCAAGCCACCGACTCTGTGAGTCGCGAGGGACTCAGCCCAGGAAACGAACCCAATCTACAGTGACTAACCCCTTCGTGAACGACTTCATTTGTCTACGCCAAGTTATCATCTGTCCACCTCGCACCTCACGCCAATCGGCCGCAGCGTCGCCATACAGTGCTCGGTATAGCAGACAACTAGCTGGCATCCTTAATACATGACCTAACCATCTAAGTCTGTGCAAATGTAGTGACTGAACTAAAGAACTCGTTTGACAATCAATGTCAAACACCCGCTTCCTAACCTCCTCGTTGTTTACTCACTGGTGCCATCCGGTACGAGGAACTGAACGCAGACATCGGTGATCAAGCACTTGAAGACGGTTCACGTCTTCTACTCTAAGCGGCCAGGTTTCGCTGCCGTAAACTAATACAGCTCTCACTGTTGTCTGATATACGCGACCCTTAAGTTTCAGGGAAATACCTCTTTGTCGCCATAGATGTCTTAGATTAGCAAACACCGCCCTAGCTTTGGAAATACGTGCCTCTATTTCATTCCCTACACCTCCGCCGCCGCCGCTGATGCAGCTTCCCAGGTATACAAATCGGTCAACAACCTCCATGACTTAGTTATCTAACATTAAATCTACGTAATCACAGCAATCTTGCAGAAGCACTTTGCATTTTGAAGCTGCAAAGCACATTCCGAAGTACCTAGCAGAACGCGAAATGGCGTTTAACGTTGTTTGTGCCGCCTGAAAGTTGTCAAACAGCAACACCTTATCGTCAGCATAATCAAGATCAATCAGTCTTTCAAGTGGACGTAACTTCACTGTGATCGATCACAAGCCGCTGTTTATGATAGAGAGATCAAAGAAAGGTGTTCCAGTATCTACAACAAACCGCCTCTCACGTTGGACAACCATGTTCTTTAGCTGTAATTTTGCCATCAAGTACCAACCAACAATTATATTGCCCTTATATGGATTCCGACATCGAGGAAATTCACGAAGGTTGTTTCGCATGTGCATTGGCTACCAAGTCCCCATCGAAATCTGAATTGCGGTCGTGGTTAATGCTTGGGAAACCGTAGATTGGCGTGCATACCGACTTCGTCATACGAAATGAACAGTCAACAACTGGTGTTTGTCCACGCATACAACAAATGGTCAGGAGGTTGCGTGATAGACACAATGTCGCCACCTCCAACGATAAGGAATTTGAGATAAATCCTCACCCGTTTTGGGGTACCTGAAATAATCCTGTTGGACAGTGGGAGTCACTTTGCAACCAGCACACTCACGGAATGACATCGATCACATACGGTCACCGTCTTATCATGCACAAGCTAGGTCGAACGGTTCGTGGACACATTCAAAAATTCGAAGTGGAGGAATATATGGCGGAAGCCCTCGAAACGTTCCATTTCAGTTATCGGACGATCCGAATCAACAAGTTCCAGAAGGGAAGTTTTCAGCTGAAGCTCTGGTAGAGTGCACACTACAATCTCCGAATGATTTACCACACACTTCTAAGCCTCCAGTGCCTAACATAAATTTTCTGATGGAAAGGTAGCGCAATAGGAGGCATGAAGCTCAACCTCGTTCGAGGGCATCGAAGTGCAATGGTGTCAGGTTCACGTTGGATCACGTATCTGGATATGACAAGCCAATCAGATCAGATAGTCTTCAGAACGACTTCTTCAGAAAATCAAGGACTGTAGACAGAAAAGCTAAATGGAAACCGCCGAAGACAAAGTGGCACATTGAGGACGCAGAACGCTGAGTTCAAAGAGAGACGACCAAATGCTATCGACAGCCTGTCGATCTAGCCGCAGAGAACCGGCAATAATCCCATAACAAGCGTCAACCAACTACATGATTGTGGATTCGAACCCGAATTGTTTTGATTGTTCGCATATAGGTTTGAGAAGTCTAGCAGTACTCGGTCCATGTGACATCGTATGTCATAATAGAAACCAGTCTGTGATTTGAAAGCTGGAAACACAACCTACCACATACATCATAGGGCGATCGCTACCAAGCGAGGAAATGGAACACATGTTGGGGGAATACAATCCAAAAGACAGCAAAACTGAGGTAGCTAGAGTTTTCGCTTAGCATAGCAAAGACTCACAAGTGATAGGATGTCACCAGTAAGGAATAAATTCGACCATTTCAAACAGATAACAGCCCTCATATCCACAACTGTACACTCTGAATACAGATCGAACAGCGTGGAACGAACACAACCATGAAAATCACAGAGAAAACTCACTTGTGCAGAATGTTCCTCGCTGGAATCCATCAACAGGGCGACAATGCTGCTTTGGCTGGCGGTTTCAATGTCCTCCTCCTCAGCTACCGCTTTCTTCACTCGTCTTATCGGCTTCGCGTTCCCGTGTGAGTCCTGCGCTGATGTTCGGCGATGTCTTCGCCGAGTATAACGAGCTACTGGGCGATTTTTCTGATGACGTTCCATATGCTCATTGAGCTTTTGCTGGAACAAAACGAAAAGATTAAACGGTTAGATCAAAATGCATGCAAGTAACAATGCAAAGAGACATCAAAAACGAGCGCCATGAGGTGGCCTTGAGAAGCCAATATGTAGAGTACACTGGAAGAGTTTAACAAGGTTCTCCATCTCCTTATCTCCGGCTTTAAGCCTTACCCGTCAATACCACTGTTCGGTCTACCGTTGATCCCGATTGTAGTTCACGAAGCGGTACACAACGATAAACAAATATAAATGAACGATAAGAGGAAAACTAGGCAAGAACATTGGGGAAACGTGAAGGAGAATAACCAACGTTATGGATACAAGCTCATCATGTTGACGACAACAAACAGTCATGCCCGAAGGCGCTTTCAACCATCAGCGTGGATGGTCACGAACCCCTAAATTTAGAAGGTGGCACCTACGAACCCTGATCAGCGGAGAGGTCAAGGCATTCATTAGCGATTGCTTAGCCACCAAGCAATTTTCTCCAACTGCGCCGTACGGCAGATGCTCTGTGACATCAATTATTGATCAGCTGAAAGTGCAAAAATACGCAACACAAAATCTCGTACACTTTGTTATGGTGCCGAGCGAAAGAACAGGTGGCGCTTAGTGTTTCAATCGAAGGTTAAACCAGTTGGCCAATATATCTGACGGCGAACGTCGCATTGAAAATAGAACGTCAGTCTTCACAAATTTCTTAAGAATCTGTTTGTTACGTCTTCCATGCGAAATTGGCTGACGTTCGCCTACTCGTCGGATGCATCCGGCCCAGCATACTACGATAAAAACACCCACTGTTGTTGAATGTACTGTATCTCACTAGGGCAACATAGATTTATACAAATATTGAGGCGAGCAGATGCCTATGGGAATTTATCGGGTTCGTTTTCAATCATCAGCGATGTTTGACAGGGTCCTTCAACACCCATCCCCTTTAAAATGGCCAGGAATAGCATTCTAGAGTCAACATTCAAAGGAAAATATTCTGGTCATTTCGGATAGTTGTGAACAGCCGTGGTGTTGTTCGTAGCTCAGGTTGATGGTTTTGATATTGGTTTGTTCGCCGAGCTTGGCATTTATGTTGCAAACGTTTCAGCACCGAGCGAGGTGACATTATCAGTGGATGTTGTGTAGTTATTTGTTTGTTTGTTTGTTTGAATTCTAGTGATGTTGGTTGTTATTGGTGGATTGTATGAGAGCGTTTATTGTTTTTGTGTGTTATTGTTAGCGTGTGCTTATTGTATTTGGGTAATTTTTGATGTGGTTTGTTTTGTGTGTGTGATGGTGTTTGTGTATTCTCTCTCGCTCTGTGTGTGTGTGTTTGTGTCTTGTTATTGTGTG
>LUCH01005663.1:0-35409 GCA_013368495.1 Paragonimus heterotremus | reverse complement strand
GATTTTTATTTTCGACATTTTACTCACTGCCCGCCCAAACCCGCGTGATGCCGGCATATCACGGCGGGCAGTGTGCTACATGGGTAGTGGTCATTTGTGAAGTACTGAATGTTCACTTAAGTGCATGCGTACCTCACTGACCGACCGATGACAACAAAATGGACGAATGGAACAGAAATTTCGGAGTTCAGAACAGTTGCAACACTCAAGCTGACATCAGTAGCACAGTGTTCAGTTGCAAATAGCAATCATTACATCTGCCACAGTTCAAACGAAAGTCTGGGTTGTTGCGGTGGTGAGGTTGCTTCTTCTTTAAAGGCTCAGAAGTTCTTGTCTGTGTTGGCTCAACTGCATAAACTTCCTCAGCAACTCGCCTCAAACAGATTCAAAAACAGAATTTTCAGTTTCACAAGATTCAACAGACAATACAAACGAAGGCTATAAGTTCTTTGTGTATTTGAAATAAATAACAGATGTACCGGAATTAATAAACAAAAATAAATATGTCTAACACACTGTGTGTTTGTGAGTGAAATTTTGCAGTTGTCAAGACTAGGTAAGGCTTATCCAGTAACATCTTTAACAAAAAATAACAGCAGACTGCGAGACAACAGAATGTTTCAATCGCTTCACGGAATCAATTGAAGTAAAAGACTCAACACTGTCAGTGTCAATGATGTAGCAGTATTTGGGAACACCGTTAACATTAGGTGAGTGTGTTATGTGGTGCGTAGAACTAATGGGATTTACAATAAGAGTAGTGGATCAGAAATCAGATGGGAGAGTTTGTTTTTTGAAGAAGTCTGGACTAAATACCTTCTGGAAGTGAGACAGATGATTTGAGTGTGATCAGTGTTAGCATATTTATGACAAAATCTTCGAGAATGCTTAAGACTACATGATTTGCACTTATTCCAACGTTGAGCTGAGTTTGGATTAAAGTGATGTGCTTCAACTGCTGCATTTATTTGGTAAGTTACCGTTTTCAACTGCGGCTATTGTTAGCATGTCTGACTCTCAACATTGTTAGCATCACGTAAAAAGGTGGTTCTTCATTTATCTCAGTCTTAACATTCTGAAACTGGACACAGAGAGCATTGGCAGATTGAAAAGATATCCCAGTCGGTAGTAATAGCTTATGCTGAAAACCAGGACATTACTTCCTGTGTTTAATAAACCTCTTAACAGAATCTGTAGTTGACTAACTAAATTACACCTTGACGCTTGGGTTTGAAGTTGAACGAGAAATGCACATATATCTTGATTCTGTCTGCTCATCTTTCAGTGGTTTTTGTGGATTCGAAGTTGACAGGATGAACACGTCTCACAAAAATGTATGGAAGTGACAGAGGCGAATATGGAGACGGTAGATTTTACTTGAATCATATGCATTCTTGCCAATAACCGTGGGGAAATGTGGTGTTTTCTTCTCTTCTTTCATATCTCCGCAGGTAATACATTAAGTTTCAAAACATTCCTGTTAACCTTCAATACCAATCTTCAATTCCAAATTGCAAAAATCCATCATAAGACGTTTACTGACCTTGACGACAGATATAGTGAAGAAGGACGTTAACAATTATGTACTAGCGTGCCAGCAATGTCAACTGCTGAATAGCTCCAACTACTTCAGTCAGTATCCTACACAACCAATTCCGGTCAGTGAGATTGGGGAATTATGGTCGCTGGACGTAATGGGTCTCTTCCCAGTAACCACATCCGGAAATCAATACATCATAGTGATGACGGAACATTTCACAAGATGGATCTAAGCAGCCACTATACCCGATCAGAGTGCAAGCACTGTGTGCAGGCCGGTAATGGAACACATCGTGGCAGATCATGGAATACCGCGAAACATATTGACTGATCGAGGTCCCTGCTTCGAAAGTGAAGAGTTTCGGAACTGCTCGGAGCGTTTGGGAATCAGGAAAATTCGCACAACGCCATACCATACTCAATCAAATGGACTGACAGAACGGAACAATCGCACAATCAAGGAATGGTTGACGGCAAAAGGAGGGAGCTGGGAGGAAACACTACCACTGATTCTGTTGGCCCACCGCTGTTCGCCTCAGGGAACAACGAAGAAATCGTCGTTCGAGCTCATGTACAGGCGCATGCCACGCCTGCCAGTCGATCACGAGATTGGCTTATAGGGAGACAGGCGGATGAGAATGCGTGAATTAACAGAAGCTCGAGGAGTGGCCAACTCAAACTTGAAGAACGCAGGAGGAGTTTCTAGGAAGCAGTCAACCGCAGGGTTGTCGGATCGAATTGCGGTATTTGAAGTTGGTTCCAAGGTTAAATACAGAGACAGACGGAGTCCAGGCGTAACAGGACCAGGATCTAGGAAGTTCCTGGCGAGGTGGAGAAGACCTTATGTGGTAGTGGACGGCCGTGGCTCAGTGTATCCGATTAAGAATGATAGGAATCAACATCGAGTGCACGGAAACCAGCTTCGCAAATGAAACGACACCCCGAGCAGAAGAGAGTGTACGCCATGAGCAGCGACGTCCCCGGAGCCAGTACGCAGATCGTCAAGAGAGCGAAGAAAACCTTAAGGGCTTTCGCTGCAGTTGGAACAACCTTTGTGGGGGGAGAAGTGCATTGAAGATAAGAGATCGGATTATACTACTCATACCGCGGCTATTCAGAAGTAGGAGCAGAGCGTATATTTTGACATTGTACAAGCCACAGGAAAAATGCAGGATGGAGCATCAGAGTGCAACATCGCCCATAATGGTCTGTGCTATTTAATGGAACTGAGCACTAACGTCTGTAACAGCCGAGGCGGTCTGAGGCCGAATGCCGCGTGCAAATGAGTGGTTTTATATCTGGTCTTGTTTAAATGCTCAACTCATGTATTGCTTTGTCGAATAAACAACCCTTGTGCCATCCGCGTTCTTGGGTCACAACAATAGTAGTTAGAAACACGGGACAGTAATTGGAATTTTACCTAGCTGAAACCCAGGGTTAATGTCTAAGCTGTAGCAATAAGCTGCCAAATGACCCAACGAAATCGTAATGTAATTCGTATTACGTACAGCGCAAGTATTCAGGCAGTTAATCCACAATAGCACAATGTCCATTTACGAATTTGAAGCACTACATATTTACACAAAAATACAATCGGTTTAGAATACTATCAGCACAAACATCTCGTCTTACACAATAAAACGGCACTTTCTTTCCTTTGAGATGTAATTGGCTCCAGATAACAGAAGCTTCCATGTGAACACTGGAATGTCGTAAATCACACCACGAAGAACCATGGGGCAAAGGCTCTAGTAACAATGGTACTACGAGAATTTAATTAAACAACTGAATTACCTACGCAATTTGATTGCGAGTACTACCAAGTTTGTCCAATTTTTTTGAAGAAGCGTGGACATTGTTTTTAATGCTGTCCAGCGATAAAAACGTCTTGCTTACCCACTCACTTAACTGAGAGGATAATTTATAAACAAATCAACCTGAGAAGCAACGATACTGAACAATAAATAGTCTGTCAGCTGGGAAGTGCAAATCTACCAAAAGCCGCTGTTTAGCAAAGCACTTCGTACGTTTCGACCATGCTAACGCAAAGATACACCAATTCTCGTAAGAGTTGTCGTAATGTCGGAGTCAATTAGTCGTGCAGAAAAATTCAACAGCCTCGGGTTGCATTTGTACGATCGCCTGGAGTAGCGTCAACAAATTCTAGGTGACGAGATGCAATTGCATGCTCAGTCGACGATTCTAAGTTATCAGCTACTCTGCCTCACGTAAACTATGACGGATGTCCTTTGAATACCCATCGTCCTATTTGTTCTAATCGAAGGCCCTCGTGAACTGACAGCTACTAGAACCTAGTTCGTTGATTTGTAACCCGTTATGACACCATATATTAAACGGACGTTGCTTTTTGTGCAGATAAAACGGGTGGTGAATGAGAGTTGGCGAATAACTGTATAGATAGCTGCAGGCTTGCGATGAAGCATGGACATATGTTCACACCTCACTGTAAACCTATCCGTATGATAACTCAGTAAGTATTGTGTATCCTGAAGTAATCTGGTACTCATTCTCCTCAGGTAAGTTTGACCGTTGATTGATAAAAGCTATCCACCTTTCTCCATATTCACACCAGACTAGACGTGAGGTACTTTTGGGTGGAAGGAGAATTCTAACCTCTATAAACTTCTTCCATATCCCCCTGAAAGACTATTCCAACCTTCCGGAGATAAATCCTCCGGCTGTTTCGTACGTGGTGCTTGAAGACACAATGTCAGCTCGATTCTTCAGTTCTGTGGAACCACTACCAAATATGCATTAGCCTGGAAGGTTTGGCAGGTCAATCAGAAGCGTACGCATGCAGACGATAATCTGATTAACAGGGACCAAATGGTTGGTTATTGTGGAATAACCTCACCTCTGGGAAGGTTCTGTTTGACGTCATCTGTATCAATAATTTTATTAGCTTACTTACTGTGAACGACAGAAACTTTTGAAAAACAAGTGTCGATCAGATGTTCCCAAGTGACCTCACAAAGATGGGATAGCCGCACTTTATTTGACTCGGTTGATGAACAGCGTGCGAGAGTCTCTGTTACCCTTCTTCACAGCCACTAATGTACCACACCACTGATGCTAATGAAGTGCAACAAAACGCCATCTCACCTTCTATTTCGAACCTTGGAGTTTTGTCCTGAAGAAACGACATGCACCGATGAACACTCGCTTGCTTAGACCAGAAGATAGAAAGGAGAACAGACTTATTCGAAATCTACGTACCTCGTCCATTCGCGAATACAGAAGTCGACCTATCCACTGAACTGCAAACGTGTGTTGCACCATCAAGTTTAATCACCACTTGGGGAGTGGTCCTCCAGTCATTGTCGTATGCTCCGGTCAGTCCTGCTAATTAATCTGTGACAGCGGTTACAGAGGATATGGTTATTCAGATGAGTGCAATCATGATCGGAAACGGGGAAGTCAGTTTTGTCAGTGAAGAACAAGAGTTGCAATTCGGTCACTAAATAAGTATGATTTGAGGCCGGTTGTAACACTGCTCACATCGGTTGAAATATAATTGTTCTCGAAGGTCAAATTTAAACAAACTTACTTTCTGGGGGCATTTTCAGACGGAATTCTGGTCGTCTGTCTCTTACGGTGAACTCCTGTGTACGTTTCCGAATAACTGTTTAAAAGTAGAACATTTTCCGGAATCGTTTCCTTTAGCGTTGCTTCTGTCATCAGTACTTTTACCTGGCTTTATAGAATGGGGTTTGGATTGAGCCACACTGGTACACCATCGGAGCAAACGAAAACAGGTGTTAAACTAATAACCACTGATTGTTTTCAGATACAAAACAGGGTATGTTTTATCAACCTGACGTTGACGTATCAAACTGGTAAAAACATCTAGAAAGAGTTCAAAGTAAAAGAAAGTTGGTGGAAATGAATTTCGTTAGTGAAAACTAATACGTCATCGATATAAAACTTGTAAAAGCCCCACAACCAATTATCCACTCATGCTTAGGGAAATGTTAGCCGTTATCGGACCCAATGGTCTGCAGATTGCCACATCGTCGGCCAACTGGTGAGCAGTATTATAGAAATCAATTCGTATATCCTCGTTGTACAACCGAACCAAATCTTCGAAATAATCGATAGAGACTCACAGCGGTAGAATCTGGATAGAAATACAAATACACAAAAATTAACTGTTTCATGCAGGGGTACATTCATGAACACAGAATCGACAACAAAAGTATTCATTACTGTGAAACTTAATGACGATTTTCAGAGCTATGTCCAATTCTAGTGAATTTATTGCGCGACGGTGAGTAAAGCAATCACAAATTGGATTAAAAATGTGCTAAAACCACCTGATCAATTCATTGTGTGCCGAATTGCCACTGGACAAAGTGTATTTCATCTGGACAACTGTTTTGTGTAATTTTGCAATAACGTCATTTATTGCGTGCGTTCTACTGATCTTTTCATTTAGATATACTAAGCCTCATTGCTGAATCCATGTAACAGAACAATCTGTAGTTTTCTGGAAATTTGTTTTAGAGTCAGTATATTGTTATCTAACGTACAATCCAGGTTGAATTCAAACTCGTCTGCAAACAAACCTTTCACCCTGGAAAAATACTCATCTTGATCATGCCACACCCCTTGTCACGCTTGAGCTGTACAAGCTCCTATATTCCCATTAGTTTTTTTTATTGTGTCGTATTGTCTCGATATTAAGCAGCAATGTTGGTTTGTTTGGGCGGGGTTAGAAACGGATGTAAAATGTCGACTAATATGCCACAAACCAATCTATATTATTTGATGACCTGGACCATAAATTATTTCAAGTTGAACATCACCCACAAGGGATCGCAGCTTTTGCACTCCCATAAACTTTCTAGTCGGCCTCTTTCGAACAACAGAAGCTGATCAATGTTAGGTCAGTGGCGCAGTGGTGAACACGGTTGCCTCATGAACAGGGTGGCAGGAGTTCTAGTCCCGGCAGTGGCAAGGATATGCACTACTGACGAGCCCTAATCAGAGCGAAACTCGAGTTTAGTGCTTCTGCTGTTCGAAAAGGGCCGACTGGAGAGTCCGTGGGAATGCGATAGCTGCGATCACTTGTGGGTGATGTTTAACTTGAAATAAACCAAATCCCCGATTACTCATCAGTAACGTAACTTATTCGGCTGATCATACAGATTTCCAAATCCAACCTGAAATCGGTCTGGCTTCGCCGAAATTATGAACCCCAACAATAGAGACATTACTTCCGAATGTGTACGTGATGAGACACTGTGAACATATTTCTATTTGGCAGTACGATAGACGGTTCATTGGCTTTATTTTGGCTTCAGGAAAACTCTAAAGTGTTATGCAACGGATCGACGGAAGAAAACCGAGACTAACGACAAACCGTTGATAAGTATCCAAGAGCGAATTCAAATTCTCACGCACGGCTTCGAAATAAGACTCAACAAACCTGAAAGCGCTGATGACCGTTCGCAACAATTTTTCCTAAGATTTGTCGTAATCAGTTGCTCTTCTTGTTGCCGCACCTTTTGCTGCACACAACTGATTGTTTTGTGTGGGACTGTGAAGAATGAAAAAAGATAATACGCAGATGCAGTTGTCATTTTCAACGTGAATGCGACTTATATTCGATCGCAGCCGTCATATTTCAATAAGGCTTTCACCTAACTTACTTCGTGAGGAAACAGTGGCATCGAGTTTTTATCTTACTAGCGCTTAACTTTAGTGTGCATCTTTGTCCTGGCCGAACTTCGAACTCCAGCCACTTTGCTTGTACAACTAGCCTAGTAATCTTAGTACCAGTAACCCCACAGCAGAGATGTTCGAATGAACATATCCAAGTAACCGACCATAAAATTTTATGGATAACTCCCACCCTGTTCAATCTTTTAGAAAGAAGTAAAAACAGCGACCACCTGTGCACTCCAGTCGATAACTCTGTGATCGGAAAAATTTCATTCAGGTTGAAGGCAGGGATTTCATAGAATTTCGCAGATTTAGATTATTTCAGATTGCGCACCACACTTGAACAACCATACTTAATCACAACCTTCGCATTCAGATAAGGAGTTTGGCTAATTCATTTCGTGAGGAAGCACTAGACTCAAGTCTCTCTGTTAGTAGAATTCACAAACTTGAAACTGGAGAAGGTAATGCATCTAATTTTCTGAATTGTTTAGAGAGATACCTTTTCCTCATTCTCTTCAAATCCTCAGATCATTCATCTTAATGGTGACCCATCATAGTGGTTTTCATGCTCACCGATCGTAAGCTACTCTAGCTGGAATACTTAGGGAATCATGAAGGCCGAGATGGTCGTATAACAACTTAGTTTGCGCCAGCATATCTGCAGATTTCGAATTTTAACAATTCACAAAAGTGAAACTTATGACTGACTTTCGGTACGGCATTACCACTGCAAAGTATACGTGTGATCAGGGCAAACATCCTACACGATTCACCTAGGAAGGATAATCTGTTCTTGGGAGTGTAGTTGCAGCCTGGTTTATTATTAGAATTGTAGCTAAGCAATGGGAATCCACAGTTGAATATATCTATTTTCTCAGTTGATTAACAAACTGCATGGCTTCCCCCATAACATTAAACACAGCAGCATCATCATCACCATGCAGCCTATCTTCATGGATTCATTTGTTTACTGCCGATTAATAGCCCTAAACAGTTTCCTCAGTATGAAGTGCAAAAAAAAGACATGTTGCTTCAGATATACGAGCCACCAAATGAAACTCCTTGGTTTTACTCTAGTATTGTGCTGGGACAAGCTACCAAGGAGCATCCGTGTCAGTGTCTGGAACTGTTACTTGGAACCACCTTTGTTCAGAGTCTTCTCACAATACAATGACCTTTAAGATATCTCTGCAGTACTCATATCATGTCGGTCATATGTTTCGTCTCTGAAACAACTGCCAAGTGGTTGGCTTTCTTTTCAGTTCACCAGCACGGTAAATGGCAACGCGAACCACAGCCAGATGTTTTGGGTTCATAACCAAAATGATAGGGCAAATATAACCATCGTCGCTTATAGTCGTCCAATCAGTTGTTCTCCCTTTCCATTATATAGCGTTCCCAGGGATGACCACCAACAACATAAATACGTCCGGGTAAATCATGACTGGAAACAAAGCTTCACTGGAAATATTCCGATTTACTGTTGGCTACTTTTCCATTATCAGGCAGTGATGAAGTTTCATCAAACTATGGATTTAGAACTAACCGTTAACTTACGCTATCGACATCTCTGATTTGTCTATAGCTAGATGGTCATTTGCCAAAGAGCTGAAGTTTACCTGATGAATACCAGTCGATTCCTGTGGGCCTTTCTATATTTCAGAAGACACGCCACCAATCGAATCAATAAAGTTTTTATAGCATGTGGTTGATTAGATAGTCCGATCGTTATGTGTAACAATGCTGTTCATATTAGTATCATCTCAGGAACTCAGCTTTTCCTTACTATTCGTAGTCAGTAATTACTCAGAAGTGCACCTCAAACGGTTTCAACGATATCAGTTTTCCTCAGCCTTAGATCCAAGTGTGTCTCGGATGTTGATGACGTAAGTCAAATCTTGTGATGTGGCTTGAATTGCACTGACTTTGAATAAGAATTAGTGAAGTTATTGTCCATTCGGACGATTATTTCATACTTGTTCCATAAACCTTCTCAGTTTCTTTCTTTTTATTCCGGTTGATGCACAAAACTCTAGTTTCGGCCAAATTTTGCTTGTTCACCGGTTTTCTTGCTGTTTTATAACGGAGTTTAACTGACAAGTTATTAGGTAGCTATCTATGAATTTGTCATGAACATGATACCGGCGTACACCGGTCCGGTGAATCTATAAAAACGTGCTTTATTTAACTTGAAGACAAGCTTGTTTATTATGTGTTGCTTCTCCACACTAGGTATTGGTTTCTTATATTTTTTTGGGAAGTCCTTACACTCAGTCAATCAGTCTAGTGGACCTCCACTCAATTGCGTTATCATTAGCGCTTACGTAGATGGCAGGATTTGTTCCTCAAGCTACGATCAACTAGAAGAACGACTCAAAAGTTCTCGACTTACGGCCAGCGATCATTTGCGGTAATACTGGGATAACATAGTGATATATAGCAATAGAGGAGTTTCGGTTCATCTTACCGTAGAGCTCTTTAACACATTGGTATGGCGCAATCTCATGGGAACAGAAAACCAACAGAAGTCCTGCTGTTTGAAATAAATCAGTAACGATATGTCTACCCCTTTCTAGCGTCCCTACAGCTGAGGAAATGTAACTTTGTGTCATGATTATATCCAAATTTATTTAATTCTAACACCATATGCACCGAGTTCTTTGCTATGTTGTGTTTTATGTTGGTCTAATTAGATGTATTCCGGAATTCTGTCGAAACCGGTTTCGCCCGTTTTTTGCACTCTTTTGGGAGCTGTCCACAAATTCAAATTTCTAATTCACCTCTTCCCATGGTTTCCTGGGTCATTTTGTCTAATATCGTGCTCTATGTTGAGGGGCTAAGCAATCTGCTCTACGTTCTTATCAGGTACCTCATGAATAACTAAAACTGCTCTGCATTACCCTTGGTTATTTAAGCTGACTTATTCTGATTTTTACCTATGCTGCTAAATCCAAGCCGACCATTTTAACCGCAGTAAATTACTTGACCTATCATACTCCGCACGACATCACTGTATGCGAGAACGAGATGGGAACAGTGTGTACTTCGAAAGTCGCTCGTAAAGCGAATTGTCGCTGGTTAGATTTCCTATTCAGACTACCTCGTCCTGTTGAGTCCGAACACTGACAAAATCGGTTGTGGAGTGACGGTTTGAGGGTAAGCGTCAAGAAGCATTACAATAATTCAGAGTTACGAAGAAGGGGAATAGCGACATAATCAAAGCGTTATGTGAATCTTACAATGAAACAGATGAGTTGGAGCCCAGTCTCCAATGAACGAACAGCACCACGTGCGTTCGGCTCACACAGTTAAGTAATGTTCGTAAAAACCCCTTCATTACGCATTACCTAATGGAACGTTACCAAAAGTAGATTACCCGATGTTCATTGTAATTATTTCATACAATTGGGTCCATCGATACGTCATGTGAACTCTGTGTGTATTGGGTGGGCAAAACTGGTTTACGATTAGTGTCGCTGAAATCGGGAGAAAGTGACTATGTATCTCTCCGTCGGTTTGCGTTCACGTCGCTTGCTGTTCACTTTGGAAATGTACAAACAGTGTATCATAATCTGAGTACACGTATCGAAACAGGATTTGGATCAACTTACTACTACTTGTTTCCATGTGTTACCGCCTTAAAAGGAATTTCATATAACTGTGTAACGGGACGTTCGGCTGGCCGTGTTACGTTCGTATGCTAAATAAGATAAAAACTCAATCACTACATGGTAACTTTGATCCATATCAACTGGACAGAATAATCCATTCAAAGTTTAAACAAATAGCCATTGTGTTACGGATTATGTTTTTGTTTTCATTACCATCAAAACATTGCATGTGTGAAGACTAATAAGAAAACCGTAGACGCTTGTGGTCAATCATAAAAGCTATTGGTGATGTGACGCTTATCTCAGACAATGAGCCTCGACAGAGTATCACCATTTAAACTTCCAATCTCCATGGTCATTACTAATGCAAACCGGTCGTAACTTGGATCAAATCCATTTAACTAGTGATGTGTTTACAAGTGGTATTAAGCGCAGCATCACTTTCAACTGTACTTCACATCACATCCACTGTACCAGGTGACTTCCAAACGTTAATAATCCTAGACCAGACTGTTCATGTGTAAGACATAAACAAACAGATGATTACATCATGCCAGTTGTCTCACGTAAACTTCCCATATGAATGATGTAAACCATTCTGGACATTAATAAACCGTCATATGTTGATACTAACCAAGGTCCTCCAATTAGCGTTGACTGTTTAACGGGCTTCGATCGTAGATTATCGAAGATACGAAAAATTTCATTAATCGGCACGCTGTGTAATGCGTTGGTCAGTGACATATCTATACTTGTTGGCTATCCTCGTAGTTTTTCAGTCGGCAGAGAGTAAGGACCGACTACCTAAAAGCGAGTTTGACGCTTGTGTAAAAAAATGTGGCGATCAATACGAAGACTGCGCCAGTCGAATCAAAGAGTTATGGCAGAATTTCAGTGCAAACAAAGGAAAAATTGTTCGAACTCTGGATAGTTGCTGTTTACGCGGTGAACTGGAAAAAAACTCGCCATCAACCCTGAGCTTTGCCACTTGTGTACGAAACAACTGTGGCGCAGAAATGTGGGGGTAAGTCTGTTTCCAGACACTCAAGGTTAGCCAGTGATGTTGGACTACCACAACCAAGTTTTAATCATGGTCTGTTAGTTGTGTTTAACAGATGTGGAAACTTGCTGTAGACTTATGGTCTACGCTTGGACTAGACTAAACAAAGGTTTCGTAACAACCGTTCTATAACCGAAAAATCTACAACGAAGTCTTGGTCCTTGTGTCTCTTCAGTTTTTTTGGAAGGGATTCGAACCGACCACATGTATGCTACGAGGTGAAGCTGTAATCTGTTAAATCTGAAGCCTTATGAATATCGCTTGCACTTTGAATTATCACGTTGATCTGTGTGGGAGTATAACGCTCTAACTCACCAGTCTGTTCCGTCTGTATTTCGGGCATCAAGAAATCTTCCCAGCTCTTGTGGTTGTTGTCAGTGTAGATTCATGGTTTAAGGTAAGCTATGACCATCCAAGATAATGAGCAAAATCTCTGATAAATTAATGGTGCGGTATTTTTTCATCAGCTCTCAATTCACTCTGTATATATTCAAACTACGATACGAAACAACTTAAAAGAGTAAAATAAATATTTTGCATGGTAACAGGGAGCTGAATATTTTTCCCTCATATTTAGTAATGAATGATTCCCAGGTGTCCATGTAGGAGTTCGTATTTAAAAAAAAACATTCAGAAGTGTGAACCCCGTTAGACGGGTTAGATTTGGATCTTTTCTGTTTAGTCAGTTGCACATCAGTTGCAGTGCGTTATCCCGAGGGACTCTGTAATATTTAACTTGTGAGTATTTCAGAACTTTGTACATCGATCTTCATTGAATCGTAGATTTCCAAGACTGCCATCGATGTACCTTTTATTTGGCTTTAGCAAATTTGTGCTTAGCAGTAACTACTGGTATTCAGCAATCGACCACTGGTCGATTGGTTTTCTTTGTTCATAAATCTTTTATTAGTTAACAGACAACAACAAAGGAAAGAATATGCGAACGGTTACCCACATTCCCCGGAGGTGTACAAACCAGAATATGTTTACAACAACAACCGTAAAATTGTGGAGTATTATTAACCATTCAGTCGAACAATAAATCAGTCAAACAGACAGATTGAACGATGGGAGCACAACTACAACCGTCAAATACAAAGCGGTTTAAACGTGTTTCGGACTTTAATACAGCACATTATTGCTCCCTGTTTGTTCGGATTTTCATCTCTATTCACGTCTTGAAATCCATATCCACGTTTACCAGTTTTTCACCAGCTGAAGTAAACTATGATATTCTCAGAAGAAATGGAACTGGAAACAAGCAATATTTTTAATGAGTTCTAGCATAAGCTAAAATTAATTAAAACAGACATTTTTGAATATTTCATGGATTTCTTACCAGAATCAAAAGGTGTATTAAAAACCTTTATTTCCTCTAATAATCCGTCGGAAAAGACAATGTTTTAGAAAAGAGTGACCAACATTTTTTCTTAATAGAACGACTCACGGCGATGAACTAAAAGATCTGTCACTACTCCTGTCCTCAAAGATTAGATGTTGCGGTAATCCATTAACAAACATTTGGCCAATGACTGCTTCTAGTGCGATTAGAATGCAGAACCGAAAGAAGTAATGGAACAAACTAACAGGAAATCGCACACAATTATCTGATTCTTAGAATACAGCTTGAGGAACTGAAATGTGCCAACTAAATATAACACATTTTGTCAAATTTGTGGTATCTCACTGTATAGCGGTCAGCCGAGTATGTTAAGCAATAATAAATTTTTGTGTATTTTGTTGAGCTGACTTCAAAAAGTCCATTCTCCGGTGAAGTTTCTTGACCAACGAGATTGAAATGCTGTATGGTTGAATTATAGCGTTCTATACAATCTGTTTATGTTATTATCACAATTTTCAATATTTCAGACAAAGCTGTTTGTGTTAGCAGCGTAAAAATGTTTTAAAATAACGGCTTCTTAAAAACAGCGGTCACACTGATCTTTTACTTAGAGCACTAATTAAGTCAGGATTCTGGGCTGTTTGTCGAAGCATCAACGAGGTGCTTAAGTTTGGAGTACACGTATAAGTTAGCCAAAACGTTGTTTATACTTCTTTAACAAACACATTCTTCTATCGACAACCTTACGGTTTGCAAACTGCATATAATGTAATAACGTGGTGTTCAGTACCAGACATATCAAAGCACTAGAACAAACAAGCAAACAAAATTTTCAGTTACTTTATTAGCAACCCCCCCCCCCAAAAAAAAGTTACGAAACAACTGTTTCCTTTGTGCTTTTAAGTCTTTCGTCAAACAATCGTTTGTAAAGTATTTCAAATAATAATACATAGTATCTCGTAGAAAAGAGCTTAGTTTTTGCAAATTCAGAATAATTTCAGTTCACTTATTAACCACGCGGTATTATGCTACTAGTTATATTCGTCGGCCCAGCAAGAAGGAAGGAAAGGAAGTCACGTGACCCGGGATTGATTTTCATAAATATTTCACCACAGCATATTCGTAAGTTTGGCGAACCTAGTAGTACACTGATTACCCCTTACTCACTAGAGACGGTCACAACAGAAGGTGAACATGAACTAATTACCCCGCTTGCAAGTCACAAGTCTTGGTGTGGGCTATACTGAAGGCTGCCTCACAGTTATGTCACAAATACGAGACGTAATTCAAGTGTTAGTCATGTGTTAGTTAGTTAATTATGTCTTAGCTACGACTACACCGATTTTAGGGCTTCAACAAAGTTGGGGTATAATAAGTTTACTGAAGCAGGGGTGATAGACATGGTAGCGGTTGGCATCCGCGTTTTATCCATCTTTTGTGAATTGTTTAGTACCCTACAAACCGTGAGGGAAACTTACTTGGAGCATACACGATTATTCATATCGGCAGACTATATTAATTTCGCTTTACTAGGTGATTTATCGCAAGTAGTATGCACCATTCTGCCTTTTTAAAGTGGGTCCGAAACACACAATATGACGTTTGACTGTTACAGGCTGATCTTATCCGAGCGAGTCAATCCGACCAAACCGCAGTGATGTACACTTGTCGAACTCAGTCCCTTGGCTGGTTATCCCACTAAGAATTTTCCGGGGGAAACAACACAATTTTTCGACATAGATTGTGACCCATGATCTTATAAGACAGTTGATGTGGCTCAGCAATTTAAAGAAAAAGTCGCAAACTTTTAACTCGTTACTCCGTACAGTTGTGTATGTTGCCAAAAAGACGCATTAAGGATTAGTACGAGCTAAGTCATAATTACTGCAAAATCGCAGTTTACTATGGAATTCTTCAAACTGTATCCTTGTTACGGTTTTCATTGTTAATTTTTGTTTTGTTGGAATGGAACGAATTGAAAGTGATAGCAAGTTTTATCAAACATGGAATGCCAAAATCCAAACAAACGACACCGTCCTGGATGACTGTGTTCACGTGGCTTGACATACTTCCTAAATAAGAGCAGAAAATACTAAACAGACTGGTACAAGGATGGGAAATACAAACTAATGCCGCGGTCGAATCACGTGTAGATTATATTATCGACAAAACATCTGACTACTCCCTATCATTAGTGGTTCCTATCAGTCATCTCACAGAATTTAGCATTTTTGATCTGTTTGCGAGTATGTACAAATACTGACGAAACAAGATTGTTACTCCTGCAAGAACTAGATGAATAGGTGTTGACCGCATATTTGTTCGTTCCCAACCACCTCATCAGAATGGACACAGTTCACCTCGACTTACCACTTTACAGTGACTACGGTCACACAAAGACTTGAGGGGACAAAGCTGTTATACGTTCTTTGTTCGTCTCCAAACCGACCCTCGAAAACGGGTGATCGGCTTAAAGGTAACTTTTCAGTTTGACGATCGTTTAGGTTACGTCTACTTGCACAATTCGAAGAAAAACAAACTGAAATAGGTGGATTATCGGCCAAAATGTAGGCATGATGCATACTGTGTGAAATCATGATATACGCATTTTTCAAGGTATCCCACAGTGAGAAAACGTCTAAAATTGGGCAGTGATAAGTATTATAAACAGGAGGATAGTATTTCGACTTAACAAGCGGTTTCTCGCAATTCAGGAAGGTTAGGTGCCAATTTGCTACTTCGGAAAAATTCTATGCGCAGTCGAACTGTTTGTATGGAATTAACTTTCCGTTATATGATCAATGATGCGTCTTTTATTGATATACACCGTTTTCATCTGTCTGCTGCCCATAACAAGATCTGTGAGATGGTTTCGTTACATTTCGGTCTGTGCTCTGCTCACATGACCAATCCAATCATGGAGAACAGCAATAATACTGAATGTAGGACGCTTGCTGTTAACGTGTTCCAAGCTGAACTCCTTCTATCACGCACTAGATTGGTTGCAAAATTCCACTGATAGTTTATACAATTGCACAAATTATAAATAATTTAATGAAAGGACATTACACTTCCGTAAAATATTTGACATTTTGCTTTATCGTAGTACCGCTGCTTATGCAGACGACTAAACGCAGCGAGAAGAGAGAGTAGCAAAACTGCTGATTGACTGAAGTCACTATTAGAAAGCACTTACTGGCAGGTAAATTGATAGTCTGACTACCCAATTGGTGCAGCTTGTACAAAACAGCCGAAGACAGGTCAAGACGTTGATTTTAGCTGAGGCCTATATTTTTAAATTTGGGTTTGCAGAACCCGAGCCAAATATTTCAGCTTATCCTCCAGTGTAAAGTAGAATGCATTCCACAGACAGTAGAATAGCTGGAATCAAGAAAATATACGCTCACAAACAAGTAATCGACCAGTGAAGCAACGACTCATTCTGCTCAACAAACTGAGGACCAACTGCAACTGACAGTGAACAAAAGACCTGTCTCAACTGATGTTCTGTTTAATAATACATACCGCTTTTTGAGGGATTTTGAATCAAAGCTGAGCAATACATACCATGTCTACATCCGAAAATAATATAGAATGACTGGAACGTACCGCCCACGAGAAAACAGCGCCGATTTGCAGTTACCATTGAGTGTGTCAGGTATTACATATGCACTTACAATATGTATGTAGCCATACTCTAAAGTCGCTTGTTTATCACTGCGTTACTATCATCCAGGCAAGAACAGACAGGCCCACATTAATTTTTCCGCCTCCTTTACTGGATTGTTGAACGGATAACCGTTCAGTGAATCATTCTTAGTTTCGTCATCCGACAGTGAGAGACGTTGACGTGATCAGATTAGGTTGACTGAGAGCAGTATCGACGCTTTTAAATGAGAGTGCACATATTTTGCATACCGATTTCACATACTAATGTGAACTGACGTCATGCGTTTTGATTAGCTTCCAGTTCTTTACTAGATATTGATTTTGTCGGACACTATTCATGGTACGCAATACACATGTTTGCTGTTGAACTATAGTACCCAACCTCTTAATAAGCGTTAGTGTTGATTATAGTTACTGAATAGGAAGTGTTTAATCTTATGGACAAACCGTGGCATACAGTACATAGTTAGATTTATTAAGGAGCAGACGTGTGAGTTTACGGTTAAAACAATGTGCAATTGTGACAAACTTCTTTAAACCAAAATTGGTGACTGAGTGGAATCTGTTACGGGTGCCTATCTGTGCGTGACTGCAGATATTCGGTATTCATGTGATCACGTAATACTCGGTTATTCCGGTGTAAAACGGAATAGGCGAAGCTGATGTTTAGTGACATTGCCAATGAAAAAAATCGACCGAAAGCATATAACTAAAGCATTAGGATGAATGACGAAGAAATCGAAAATGTGATTCGAACAGAGGAACTGACAGGCTTGGAACCTCAAGAACAGGCGGCGTTCTATTTTTTATTAGTTTAAGATCGGCTTTAACCCCACGGTTATTATCATCGTCTTATACATTTTTATTCTGTTGACAAAACGGTTGTCACCGTCAGTAGCAACATTAGTTGTATCCTCGAAACTTCATCAGTGGCACATTACTTGCAATGTTCCGCTTATTAGAGATTATGGAGTTCGAACCCAAGGCAATTTCGGTCATTGTAGAAACCGGAACCCTGGTGTTCCACAGTGATCTCTAATATTCCAAGCAACAGAATGAAGCATCACGGCTCAGTGAAATCAGTAAACTTATAGTGCAATCAACGAAATTGTTCTTATCTGTGAAGTTTCTTCTAAGCTACTCAGCGGAGACGAAGCACCGGCGCTCATATTACGAAAATCGCTTGTCTAAATTTCGTTCACATTACCTTCACCACTGCTTAAAATACTGGAATAAATGCAGTCGGGACGAAGTACCAGTTTTAGTTGAACATAAGGAGGTATTAACATCACGAATATCTTGCGATTTTGTGGACTTGGCTAATAGATCTCGACAATCGGAAATAGACGATTCAACCAAGCTGGAGTGATGTCTCTTCTGTCGAATCTTTTCCGGGACTTCATTCTATACGCTAAGCTATGTTGTGGTTTGAAACATTTAATAAAGCTAACCACCTCTGAAGCTAAATCTTCACATTGTGTAGCGATTGTATTAAGTAGAGTGTAGTATTTGTTAAAGAGACTGTGCACTGATAAAGACAGCTTATGAGATTACACGAAAATTCCTACTGAAGCGTGGAAGCAAGTTATAACAAACATCTGTTTTCGACAACTCATCATTAGAACAATGCAAGCGTGTAAGTTCAACGAAATTAAAGTAGTAAACAAACAATATAACGAGGTTAAGTTGAATGTCATTTGATGATATGAAGATGTGTAAAAATTGCGAGATTCTACAGGTTGCTCACTCATCATGGTTAATGATGTGTGATCTGAGGTTTCATCCATCATTATGTGAGTTATCGATTGCATTTTTGATGGGCATGCATGTGTTGTTAACATGCTGCTCGAACTTCGTTGAAACTATGTAGTTGTACGGATCCGATCATGAATTATCAAAAGCAATTGTTCTACATAGTTTTCTTCTAGGGTGTTGAAGGTGAAAAATAAAATGAACGCTTTCGTTTTTAATATGCCCTTAATCTAGGTTATAATATAAGTGGATAACTATTCAGACAATTTTTCACACGTACCGCAGTCAATGATAACGATTAATGCAGAACGAATATAATTTACGTTCACCAATAACGATAGAAGACATATTGCGAGATTTTAACATTTCGTTTATTCTCTTCAGCCACGAAAGTAAAACATTTGAGTATAGAACATGGAATAGCAACAACAATCTTCAAAATCGAAGAGTGGTTTTTCATGAAACAGAGAATGTTATCAGTTTTGGGACAGATAAACCATATGCGTCAACAGTCTGGCGGCAAATAATGCTTAACATTGAATCGGAGAGAATAAGCAGCTTAGGATTCGGACCAAATAATCACAATACTTGAAACGCGTTAGCTGGGTCAAAAGTCTGACCTGTTTTTATGATTTGTTTCGCACTGGATGGGGTAGGACTTCCACTCACTTGCTCTGTTGTTGCTGGTTGTTGCGTCATCAAACGCCCCAACCACTTAGGCATGTGGTTTACCATTTCTTGTCTTAGGCATTAATCTGTTCTACCGATACAGAAGTCATCGCAACAGCAAGTGAACTGATAGACTACATGTGAGACGGAACAATTCTGTAGGTTACGACTGTGAACAAGGTGAGCGACATTCCTAGTTGCCAGAAGCAACCGCAGGGTGTGGATGAGTAAGAACAGACTGTGGTTTCTGATTTACGTTAGGTATGATGTGGTCAGTTATGAAAGGTGGGTTCAGAAAGAATTAGGTCTTAGGAACCGTAACCCTGGGCAGTCTCGATCGGTCTTTTCTAACTGTGGACATCGATGTGGTTCTAGGGATATCCGTTTTCGAGCAGTACCTTCTTTAATTTCTTCTCCGCTCCCTGTTAGCAGCCATTGGCAAAGATCTTCTCGGTTTTATGAAACAGGGTTCACACTAGACCTCTGCTGTAAGTAAGTGGCTTCAAAGAAGAAAACTTCAAATACCGATTGCTCCTAGTTACCGCGTGGTGCACTGAACGTTGCATTGATCCGTCCTGCCGTCTAATGAGTGAAATGTCTAGAAAAGATAAACTGTCTTCTGTTTTTTCTTCAAGGGTAACGAGAAGATTAGAATGAACAGGATTGAAAAGGTTCAAAAGTGAACCGAAATTATTATTATTAGCAAAAATGAAGACATCGTTTACGTAACGCTCGTGGAAGCTAACACCAACTACAACATCAGATAGCTGCAATTCAGGTGTTGGGCTCACTAGATCACCCATCGCTACACCAATTACAACAAAATGAACTTGCGTTTGTTGAATATATCATGCAGAGTAATCGTGCCAAGGCTACTATCAGAGAAGATCGATTTCGTTATCAACGCGTTCTTACTGAAAAGCTGAAGGTGAATCCTGTTCAGCGAAGTCGGAGCACGTACAGTAAGTAAGATTGATATTTCGCAAATGCAACCCTCCAGTGGGCTTACTGATACAGATGCACAGGTGGCCAGCACTCTGCGTAAACAGTGCGCGAGTGTGCATGGTTGCAAATCACGGCCGACTTTTGGACGCATAGATGGCAACTTGACTGAATTAGGTCAAATTTCAGCGTCGCAGTTTATAGTCAAGCAGACCAGATAAAGCAGCTGGAATTGTCATCCTGAATGGACGCGATTACATCGAGAAATTGAATGACATTCTCGCAGATCAGACCAAGTTTCGTAGAGTTGCCAACGAAAGGGACAAAACCGAGTATGCCGAACAACAGATCACTAGGCATCTTAAGTCATTAAGAGAAGAAAAGCTGATAACCCTCGCGACTTATGAGCAATTACAACCACATGGTTCTACGATACCCCGTCTCTATGGACTACCAAACGTCTACAAACCTGATGTACCGATTCGTCCAATACTTGATATGATGAATTCGGCTTACCACTCGGCGGCGAAGTGACTAGTGAAACTGCTGGAACACGTCCGAAAGGCGCTTGCACCACTCAGTCTATGTGATAACTTTGGATTTGTCAAATGCATACAGAACGTTAACATGAATCCACAGAAATCATGTTCGTTAGACGTGGTGTCGTTATTCACAAACGTACCGCTGCCAGAAAGAGTCAATTTTATTTGTGACTACGTGTCTGAGACCGAAATCGGTATTGGTTTACCACCACAAAAATTCAAAGAGCTTCTGCTCCGTTACACATTTGATGTACAACAGCTGTTCAACGGTATGATTTATCGTCAGACAGATGGTGTAGCAATGAGATCCACGCTCGGACCTCTCTTGGTCGATACATTCATGGGGAAGCCTAAACGCATTACGCTTCAATCCACCACCAGCCAGTTCAGTCAATACCACCGATACGCAGACGACATATTTATCGCAGCCAGCTCGGATGCCAATATGCACACAGTACTCGATATATTTAATCGCGCCTATTAGTCAGTTAAGTTTACACTTGAGGAGGAGACTGGAAACGAGATATCTTTCCTAGATGTTCGCTTACATCAACGAATAGACGGAACTATTCAACGTAGAATTCATCGCAAGAATACGTGGACAGGTCAGTACACAAACTTTCACAGCTTTGTATCCTTAAAACCGGCGACGATTCAATAGCCTTCCACACAGTTGGTCATTTAATCATGCTACGGAACCTGAATAATTATAGCATTGATGAGCATTTATTCGGCTGGCCAGCGGACTATCTGAATGAACTTAGTTCGACGTCAAGGTAAATGAACAAATGTCAGCGTTTTCAAGCTAACAGCGGCATTCTGCCGAGTTCAATCTTAGGACTCCTTTTAATACTTCTAGTTTATGGGCTAACCATTGTAGTCGTTACCGTTCAGTGTCAACAAATTTAAAGTCACAACTGCTGGTATCAGCATGTGAAAGGGACCTACAGACTACAATGGCAGACGGTCTGAGTTTTTCAACTAATCTTGTCGTCATGGTTAAAAAGTACAAGTAGTCGTGAGCCTCTCAGGAGGGATTTGTGGGACCTTCCACCCTAAAATGTTTCCTATTATGGTTGACTCCATAATCAGCCACATCTGGAAACGGACATGTAGGTCTGTGGCTCTTACCTGAAGAAGGACTAGGCACTTATTGAAATCGCCTAGAGACAAACCTTAGAAAAGTTATGTGGTTCAGGAAAATCACCTACCTGGAAAGAATGGTAGGATTAGGACAATTCTCAATGAAATGCAGATATCTGGGGGAAGATCGAAATCTTACGTACAGAATACTCCACATTTCGGGTCATCCGTTGCCACATCTCCTCCCACTATGTAAGGGTGAGCGTTTAAAGGGCCAATCGCTGAGGCTGAGCAAAGGAACAAACAGGTAACTTTATAGACACAACTGCTTCAAAATCAGGGTCTGTTCACATTGGAGTATATTGCACAATTCTGTGGTTACCGTTGAGGGTTTCAACATATTACTCGATCGGCCCGTACGTGACAGATAGTCAGTACTACAAGTTTCCTAACCGCTATACTAGCTCAGTCTCCCAAGTCGACAACTGCGCATGTCCCATTGAATGTTGTTTCAGTGGGTTTGAGTGTTCGTTGCTGAAAAGACTGTAAGCAGTAGGTTTATTGAATTCAAATTTTATTCAGTTCAGTTTGTTTTTTCTTCGTACTTACAAACCGTCCAACATAAATTTCTGCCTACCAACACGGAGACAGGAATGGACAAAGAAAGAACTTTCTCCATCCTGTGACAGAATATAAGCCTATGAATCTGTGAATCACCAATCTGTTGATCACATGTTGCATCAAATCCAAAACCGGTATTCTCTATACACAAAAGTATAAGTTCTTGGAGATTATCAACTATGAAACGAAAACGTAAATTTCGACGGGAAGTAAAGTCGCACAAAAGAAACCTACCGTTTCTCGAAGGAGAACGTTTTTAAATAGAGGCAACATCGATAGAACACATCCTTTGTGAACTCACCGAAACGCCCTCTAAATTTTGTGACATTTCGAATAAATCTTTCTCACAATGAAACCTAAACAACTGACTGATAGGATGGAAAATATCTACAGTCCATCCGACATACTTGTGATTCGCTGAGTTGTCCATGCATAGAATTGGCTTTAATGGGACATGATGTGTGGGTTTCGACCGATTCCCTCAGTCCGTATTGGGTTGCTGAGATGCACCCATGTGTTACCAAGACTAAAAACTCCCTTGAGATTAGTTTCTCCATTGAAATATTGTTACCAGCAGTACTGTCTGCGTAAACTTTTCATGTTCACAGGGATACCATTCATTTCTGGCTCATAACTAACCTTGTTCGCGATAAACGTGACGAAATTTTTGTCTGGCTGAAGGAAAACCATGTCATTCACTGTTTGCAGTAGTTTAAGAGCCTGATACTGTTCAAATGTCAAACAGGGTTGCTGATGCACAGGTGAAGTCAGGAAATGATATGAAATATTGACCAACTTCGCGTGCAGGCATCCTTCCTCGTCTTACGTCGTTGGAACAAATATTTTTATTTGATCGTATAGGTTTTCAAATTGTACCTATGTTTGTAATCAGCTGGCTCTTTCAGAAGGAACCTTAAAGTTCATCCCAAAGAACAGAACCTCCAATTGTGCTCGCATAAACGACAAGTCCTGCACGTGTTTCAAGCCATCTGTAGGGAGTAAGCAGTTCTTCACCGAACGAGACAAAGCTCCCTGAAGACTGTATAGAGTCTTGGTTCTAGCATTTTTCACTATGGCTGTAACAAAGTAAATGAGTTACTTCTTTTTTCAGGCTTTCTTTCGGATAGGCTTCCGTTGTATTTGAAAGTCATCAGCAAGGCATATCCATGACAGTAGGGCAGTCTGAACTCCGATCCATTTTTTGAAGACAATCATTTTCATTTGGATTTGTTGGTTCACAATGTCAGGGGTAAATTGTAGGCTGGTGTATGAGCGCAAACGCTGTCCGCTTGAGTCTAGGGCCAGGATGTTACAAATGATGATTAACTACTCCTTACAAGTGATGTGTTCGCTCGCAGACTGACTTCCCTAAGACTAACTGCAAGTGTAGATGCTTCTAATGACGCTTTAGAATCGATAATTTCATTTCACCGAACGCAAGTCGGACTTGTGGGCCCTGGGCTTACTAATTCGAACTCCCCGTGTATGTGTCTGTCTGGCTCCTCTTAGGTTGAGTTATGTTTGATCACACTCTTCTCAGTTCAGTTTGCCGGGCACCAGCAGCGCATAACATGGTCTGTGCGAAATTTATCTTACTGAAACCAGATCGCACTTTTGGAACGTAAGTGGATGACGTACCGATAATCTTGCAACTGGAAAACATATTGAACTAGCTTTTGTATGTGGAAATATGGAAGAGACTACTAACGATTCTAATTGACAGCTTGTGGGTGTGCGATTGGTTATCTGCAAATCAGTTCGAAGGCTGATGAAACGTTTGTTACAGCGGCCTGTGTTCATGAGCTGCAAAATGTGGTTGAACGCGCACATTGAAAGACCACTGTTCTGCTACCTTAAACAAAGGATCTACGGAGAGCGTCCGAAAACAGTGAAGGAACCCAAAGTGCCCATCCCGAAATGCAATGCAATTTGTTGGACTACTTTGCAACGTGTGCTGTTCTCATGCCCAGGCATAATGCTTTTGCGTGAGTAATGTCACAAGAAAATTTTGGGACATATAAATTTACAATTCGTGTACTTTTTATCTTCGCATGACATTAATGTCGATCTGTCAATAGAAGGGCACATATCTAGTGGTAAGCGGCTAACTGGTATACTTCACGGCTTCCCAAAGCTCCGAGTGAACTACGGATTCTGACAAGGCATAATGCGAATTACTGTCTTATTAAGAAGAGGTTTTGGTTCCTGTGTAGTGGAACACTACACAGTAGATATTTTGGTGCACGACGCGCCAAGTCATTATTCACAGTTAAGCGTTAACCTGAAGTGATATCCAAAATGAAGACTGAACACTTATTGCACGGAATATACATGTGGTCTTTAGAATGCTATAAACGCGATCGATAACCGCACATCTGTGCCTTCCGGCAATACAATTTTGTTCCAGCATGACAAACTCGTACAGACCAAGTTGTACGCGGCTGGTGTCCAGCAAACCGAACTGAGAGGGGTGTGATCCAACATAACTCACCAGAAACGTCCCTTACCCCCGCCCCCCCAGTTTCATAAATATTCACATGTGTCAGCATGTTATCCTAAGTCATAATTACTCATCCAAACCCGTGTGACGCGAACATTTTGTGTCGACTCAAACTAAACGGCCTTCGCATCTTGGATACAACACGTTTTAGGAGGAAGCATGCTTCAAGAGGACAGAACATCTCAATATGAAGGTTATTTTTGAATGGGCTGTTGACGCGGATTTCGACAGCTCAAAAAGTTGTCCTTATTACAAATAACTTGATCAATTAAGACATGTTGACAGGAAGCGGAACGACACGGCCTAGTAACGAGGTCATAAAACTGAGAGGTGCCAAGCGACGCTTATTGTTTTCTTATCATGGCTATAATAGGTTACATCAGAGTCCATAAATGGCGCGATAAACTTCAAAACACAGTACGACGTACCTCGGGTTCTGTGAGAAGGTTGTTAGGCTCTGTTCATTTTTTCGGTGATTTGTAGGTCTGTTTAGCTCATCAATGCAGCTTCTTATTATCTATCTTTTGGTGAAAAAACTGTCGTCATGGCACAATCCGTTGGGGGAATGTTGTACTCACACGTTGTCTATTTGTACTTACCGGCGCATGCTGGTCCCCAACCCAGCATCGCCTTTCAAGAGCTGAAACGTTTACAGAGACGTATGTAAGCAGCCAAGTTTTGTCAGTTGTGAACCGTGATGGCCAAAGCACTGGATAAATGAGACCGTGCGACCTGACTGGAAATGCGCATACACTCCTATCCTATCCACAGCCAGACTAGTTGGCGGCATGTTGTGCCCGTCCGTTCAGTCAAATGAGTTAGGGGGTGTGAATATTCGGTAAGCCGTTCGGTCTGGACTGCGGAGTTTATCGCTGTGTCAGAGGCCTTGGACAATCGGTATCTGCAAACGTTGGTAATTCATCCAAGCTGACAACTCCACTCATTTCACGCTGGGGGCTGAAGTGGACGATGCTTTTCATTGTCTCGAAGACAAGCTAACCGGATTACCTAACGATCAGAGCACCTTAACTCAGCATGCACGAGTTCAAACAATTTTATGCAACCGAAAGTTAGACGGAAGCGGGGCTTCGTTGTCTCAAGATGGCTGCCGGAAAAATCTGTTCAAACAGAGCAGCTGATTGCAGCCTTAAACTTTTCGAAAGGGATCTACTATAGAGTCTATGGGAAGGCAACAGCCGCGATCATTTGTGGATGATGTTCAATCTATATGAAAACCAAAATCTCCAACCACTCATCAGTAACCTTGAACATGTTTTAGCACACCTGGAGAAAACGACTATCCAGATAGATTAACTCCGAAAAATATGACAACTAAAACAGTGGTTTCGAATGCAATGAGTCAATAGGAAAACAAGTTAATTATTCTTTCCTAGAAAGGTGGTTCATTCGCAGGACTTCCCAACGTCAGTCTGTGCAAAATACTTGGTTGAACACACCCGGAAGCTACGCTTCACTCTGTGTTCATTACTTTTTCACTTGTGCCTCTCTGCGCGGAAGGATAAATTGCCCGGTAATGTTTAAGGCACGCTCGTGTATTCATTTATCTGTCGTTGTCTGCCAGACTGCACTGATTAGACAATAAATCACCTGGTCAAAAAGAAGAGAGCACCACCATATTTAGTTGAGAACCGGATTAAGAAGATCGGTAACAGCCGTGAACGTCGGTTACCTTGCAAACACAAACCATCCTGTTGACTCGACCGAGTGGTTTGTGATTGTGTACAAAGTTTTGATCAACCAAACATGCTCCTTCCAATAAAACTGTCAAGTAATGATAAAAACCATTGTCATTCAACTAAGTAATCCAAGGCCCTACACAACAAAATGTTTTCCCATGCTTTTAGCCTGCCGTGGCCAGTCATCAATCTTTACTGACCATCTGTTTACCAACCACATGTGGCATTAGTTGCTTCGCGGTTCAAGCAGTGAATAACCACAGCTTACACAAAGAGACCTTGCACAATAGCCGTAATTACTAGGTTAAACTATAAGGATGTTAACTTGCTGATGACATCTCAAAAAGATACATTCGTCACGTTGTTTTCTTGATGAGACCAGGAGAAAATGAGTGGGTTGTAATTATCAAATCAGTAAGCCATGGACAAATATTGTGTTAGTACCTAAAACCCCCATTGTGATCACGTTTCTCCACGTGTATTTCATACTCTGTGCAGTGCCTCAATGAGATAATCACTAGTATGCTCACTAACCGTGGGCGAACAGTACAACATCCAAAACATGTGTCTGTTCTGTTCTCCATGACCAGACGCTATGCTGTGTTTGGAATCTGTTGTAGAAAACATTTCGACTGATTATTTAATATTTTGTAGAGATCCCCTGTAGACTCCTGTTTTCTCCATCATGCAGCGGAACGTGCCGTGACATGAACACTTGTCAATCATGAAGTTCTTACCACAACAAAGTGTGCCAGTCCACTTAGGGCTCACATACAGAGTACCGCAGCATGAACGCCTAAATCTTGTTTAGTAAAATTTTGGCGGTAGTACACTGGCATTCCTAGACCAGAATTTTGGAGATACTGCCGTGTTCCTTGGGTGATACTGATATATATATATCTGTATACAGCGATGGGACTTATAGAATTAAACTGGTTACAACACATTCAGCAGCTACAAGCTTTTTGTGTGTCTCGGCTTACTTCCGTGGATCTCTTCGTCCGAGGACTGGGAGAGATTAGCTTTGTTGAGATCAAAAGGAGAAGATTAAATGATCCTCAGCAACTTCGCAATTGCAGCGCAGTTTCCTCGCAAGCCTCTTACATCAGAGAGAAGGCTAGTATCTTATAGTATGGCATGATGAGGGATTTCTGTTAACATGATTTGTTTGTGTCCCTGTATCATGTTTGTCATAGTTTTCAAACTAAATACAGTAATTTCCATTCGATTTATATTGGACAGGTGAAGAACAGAGAACTAGAGAACAAATTAAAATAATCAACTCTTCCAAATACGTCAGCAAATTTGATCCGAAAGATTGAAGGCATATCAGTTTTTACTGGTATAGTTAGATAATGAAAAGGTTTATTCGTTACAACACTAGTCTTTGGCAACGGATTCAAAAACGACAGTATTCACCGACTTCTATAACAGTTTACCCCTTTTTGGTGACCTCCTTCAGGACACAAAAGTTAATAGCTCCGGGAGGGTTGAATTTATAAAGGGAACCAACACTTTTGTCTGTGATGCAAAACGGGTCACTGTAGCGATTAGGAAAGTGGCTGTTGGAAGAGGCCAGAAGTTGAACGCTTCCTTCCAAAGTAGTCGCCGTAGGGAGATAGTTAATAATGTTTTAGTATCAGAAATTACCAGCAAACTTTGATTGGCATGACTCTGTTGCCGACTTATAATGCATGAAAATGCATTAGTTCAGTAACTTTATTCCAGACCTTAGGGGTGATTGTAGCCATATTATTTAGTGCAGAGACAAATTTATTCACTTGGGTTCAACCTATCTAGGCTTCAGCAACAAACTCTAGCCGTTCATAAGCATTGCTGTCTCAGTAATCACGTTGAATTGTCTCACATATTATAGAATGAAACTGTTATTCTAGGCTCTATCCTATTGTTCCAGGAAAGGCTTAATACATCATTTACACGCTAAAAATTGAAGTTATTTTTTTCACTTTCTATTACTGAAACCTCTCAACTATTCTGGCACGTATATACGTCTGATCACATTCTCATTTAACGTTGTGCATTTGTATGTGTGAATCTTTGATTGTCGGCTAAAGCCCTCCCATAATGTTGATTGTAGATGCAACGTCAAGAAACGTCACACGGGTTTCTTATCGAAAGAGGAGAAGAAGGCAATTTTGGATAAAGAAAAGGCAGCAAGAAAGAAAGCCGCTGGAAAAGAATAACTTACTCAGTGTTCTCTAAAATTGTTTCCATTTATTGCAACAGCTGATGTTGATTTCACCTCAAACATTTTATTCACCACAATACCATGTTTGTTAATCATAGTTAACTAATGTTTCACACTAAGTAAACTTGCAATATAAATTTTCATAACGTTATGAATTTTCGGAGAAAAGTTATTACAGTAGGATTAGTGTTACGTTGCTACTTTGTCATAAATTGCTAATGGGTTCAGTGAAATATTTTGTTTAATACAGTATCCTCACTGGACATGCTGTTATACTTGGAACGAATAAATTGTAAGTCGGCAGCTTGTTGATAAAACGCTTGTATAAGCTCAGTAAACAAAGATAATACAACGGTTCTCTTCTGCTGAATTTGTCAAAAACGACAAGCCTTGTACACAGACAGCTTGCGCTTAGTCTACTGCAGCCAATCTAGGGATTTAAGACCATAGTGAAATCACCTCTCAGAAACGATCAGATCACTATTTGGTTCACATTCTTTCTGGAGAGTTCGCAGTTGTTAACATAATTTTACTCTGTACATTGCAACCTATACGATACTGCTAACTTGACGACATTGCAGACAACTCCAGTTGTCCCACATCATTTGAATCATCACCACATTGGTTTGGCATCAATAAATGTCAAGATCGTCACTATGCTGTATATCATATCATAGAGGACTGTTGGATTGTAGGTATCGCTTAACCACCACGTCAGTAATTTGCCTCAACCTATAAGTACGTTGTGCTGTGAACTCTTTCCGGTTTTTCAGTACAGTCGGTAACTTAGGCCCGACAACATCGACGACATTGACAAAGATCTTGCACTGTTCCGCCCCAGAGGATGCTTCTATGATCATTGGTAGTGGCGTAGTCAACAACAGCCTAGAGCTTTTAGATACAATCGGTTAGTTACTGTTCACTGTGTACAAGTAAGTCGATCGTTCCCGTTGTGTTTGTGTGGTAATGTTTATTGTAAGAATAGTCAAAATACTTTTTACTTCGTTAACAATCTGAATACACTAAATATGTTTAGTCGTAAATTTGTGTCTACATAAACGTATTGACTTGTAAGCGGAAACTATAATTACCACAAGGCTTTCTATTGTCTGGGATCGAGAGGCAGTTGTTCAGGAAAAAAGAAAGCTTATCAAACGAACATTTTTGGATTTTAAGAGACATGCATTAACTCGTACTGAGCGGTCCTCCTACGCAGGGAAATATCACACTTTTGAGTCACTGTTCTATGTGGGTGTTGCTCAGATTGCCTCCAAATCACAAGTGGAACCACGGTAACTACCTGGCTGCTGAACAGCAATTGGCATATTCTTCAGTGTGACTTCAACCTATCTGAACCGATTCGCTAGTGAGACTGTCGGTAAGAGCTAGAAAGAGAATCAGCAATTTTTCTGTTGAAACAGTCAGGCAAAGGGAAATGAGTTTACATTCATAAACGAAGGTTCCGTGAAACGATGGAAGAAAGGGATAATCTAAAAACAATGGCTTAAGTTTAATTCTCTGTCCAGACAAAGGATACTGGAAAGCGTGCACTAACAGAACACATCATATAAAACGAAATTCTTGGCAATGCTAACGGTAGTGCATAAAATGTTTCTGTTCAATGATGTATTGATGACACCTAACCGGTAACTTTGCAAGATAAACAATTAATATGTTCAGAATTTGAGAATCACCTATATTGTTTTCAGTTCTGTCGCCTAGGTACACCTTTGAGCAAATTCTTCAAAAAGGGACACTAAACTTCAGTCAAGTCTTTATTAAGGAATGTTGATATTGCATATGAGCCTTATGACCAGCATTTCGCGCTCCGGTCTTCGTTCTTATGAAACAATCGTTTTGACCGTTATGTCAGTGGTTTCACAGTAGGTAAAACTGATTTTTAATACCTAACCACAGTCACATTCATTTGTGAGTAGTGTTCAGGTTACACGATCAACTGCATGGTTGTACAGTGGCCGACCTGTTAAACTGAACCGGTTACTCCAACATTGTGCGTATAAGTAAGACAGTTTAACCGTGTCCAGTCTAAGGTTAATGGTTTAGTGGTCAGCATTGCTGTTTAGGATAAATCTCTGTCAAAGCGAGGGTATACAATTTCAGTGAGCCGTATTGTTAGTAAAACTTTAATCTGGCGCTTCAAATCGCAAAACATTGACTTAGAATGTTACCTGATAGTAAAAAATAAATCGGGTGTGAGTGATGTTCAGTTTTCGTCTGCCAATTGCCCGACTACTTGTAAGTGATGAAAATAATTTGTGGGAATCTCACTTCCAATGTAATATCTGTCAAAGGATTTTATAACTTAGGTCACCCCGTTTCTAATGGCGCTGAAGATTTATTTTTCTCAACACCATACCATTGATAATCCTAGTTTCCATTGGGCATATCTGTCGTTTATGGTTGCAACCTCTTTCACTAAGCAAAACCTCTGACAAGACTTTCCCATTCGGTTTCCATATGTAGGCTTTCAGTAACTCTCAGTGAATCACTGGGTTTCCTCCCTGGTGCATCCACTTCAAGTGTGATTCTCTCAATCCTCGTTTGTTTACTGATTGTTACATTTGTCCGTTTTCCAGTGCCTCAGTCCGAACGACACTCATCTTAACTCTGTTTACCTATGTGAACGTGAATGATTCTCAAGTCGTCCACATTAGATATCATCAAGTAAAACCTGTCCAGTAGGTAGGAGCCAATCGCAAGTCAATTTAGACCTTGAACTAAACAGTCAACCTTTGGATAAATGTACCTAATAAAGACCACAACACAACTGACCTGATTGCATACACTTCCTTGAGACCTGTTGGAAAGTTCCGGTTGTGATCGTTATTGTAAATGAAGTTACTACTTTTTGTCACCTGCATTTCGGTATGCCTGGCTCAAACTACTCATCCAAAAAGGCTTTCCAAAACGGAGTTTCATGCCTGCGTGAAAAAATGTGGTGATCAGTATGAAGATTGTTCTAGGTTAATCAGTCATCTTTGGAGAAAGTTTTCGGAAAATAAAGACAAAATTATGAAATCTATGATCCGATGCTGCTTGCAAGGAGAAGTGGATCACAAAGCAGCAGCAACACTAAGCTTCGCTACGTGTGTGCGAGAAAACTGCCGTGCAGAAATGTGGGGGTAAGAGGAATGTTTTATTGGATGACGTTCTCAATGTTTTCAACTTATGTGTGATAGGTTGTACTAATAACTTGTACCTAACCTGATTGGAACTCTAAATTTACTGTTGCCGGCACTTTGTACTGAACGATGGGAACATTTCAAATATGTTCGCATCATTATACTTAACCTCGTAATGCTACTAATTTGGGAACATTTTCACGTTCCACTGGGGATGAAGAAGTTTCAAGCAGCTAACACTTCGGTTCTTAGTGTTTCCAGCTGTTGCCTTTTCTTTCACATGAGCCGAAAGCGTTAGATGATTTTGTGGTTGGTCTGCAAAAAAAAACTTGCGTCAGAACCCCAGAAAGGGAGGGGCGTTTTTCTGGGAAATAATTGTTTTGACTGGGCGTTTGTATCGTCAGGTCGCGATGACTCAACTGCCTGGCACAAACTAGTGAGTCTTGGGCTGGAATCCCCTTAGCGTTTGATGCTGATAATATCCATAAAATCAAAGCAGTTGTCTAACACTTTGCTAGTTTTAGTCGGAACAAACCCTTCATATCTGGATTTTGTTTGGATCGAGAAGATGAACGTTTAAAACGTGAACCGTATTAAAAAGTGTATCAAATATATTTGCATAGTTGTCTGAAAAATAACTTGGTTGATAGCAGTGCGCCGTAGATTTATCGCCGTAAGATTTACTTGGGTCTATATATTACTGTTGTCTTTCACCAAAATGAAATCCGAGTGCACCTTGCTATTTAGAATAAACTGAAGTATTGTATTAGTTTCCTTAAGCAGCCCGCTGAACGTAAGGCTGAAATAATTGATATTAATAATAACCGATGAGTGATAGGTGATTTTGGTTTTTCATATGAATTGAACATCACTCACAATTGATCTCAGCCGTCGCACTCCCACAGACTTTCCAATCGGCCCCTTTCGAAAAGAAGCACCAGACCAGAGCTTTGCCCTCGTTCGTGCTCGTCAGTATTGCCTCGGCCGAGGGTAAAACTCCGGCCACGATATCATGAGAAGTCGACTGAAAAGTTTGTGGGGATGCGATAGCCGCGACCAATTGTAGATGATGTTTGTTCCATATAACTGTAATAAATCTTGATAATGATGTATTCGCATTCGACTTCCACCCATTGATTAGTTCAAGTTCCTAAGTGTTTTGCTTTTTGTAGTTTAAACTATTTTGATTAGTTTTTAAGCACTTATAATTGATAGCGTAATCAAGTTCGTAACGTTTCATCTGATGCCAAATAATTGGTTTACTGATGCGTCAAAATTATTATCGTTTATGCCTATCGATCAGTCTGTTTGTCATGTAAAATCATGCAAAGTTCTCGAACCAGGTGAGTTGGTACTTGTAAGCCCCAAATGAAATATTTCATGAATAAATGTATTTTTTGTCTGTAATTGGCATGCTCAAACGGAGCTAAGTCTCGAGTTAATCAGAGCGACGTTGTGAACCAGCGTAGGCAAGCATGACTTATTAAAGTAGCCTGTGGTTTAGCGGAGTTCAGTTTAATAAAAAAAACGTTTTAAAAACTGAAACTGAAGGTTGAGAAAAGCAAAACCAATGATTCAGCGAATGATAATTTTCGTGATATCATAGGTACACCTCTGGCTCGATTGTAGGATTGTGCTAATTTTACAGTTTTCTGGCTTCATGTAACTACACTGGGAATAGATTTCCGTAGAAGTAACCGAATACAGAAATCTGACAGATCTCTACTTTCCAATGTTTTCTTATTTAATAGACATGTTGGCGTCTCACCAGCTTTGTCCAGTTTCTTTCTTAGGCCTATTCATCAGTTTTGCCCTGTTAATATTTCCTAATCAATGCAGATAATAAGGACGTAAACAACGATACTTCTCCTTCCGTTAAAAACCTGACCAATTGTGAACTGATACACGTTAATGTGGCACAAAAGATACGAAACTACTCTTGAAGAAAAATCACTGGAACCTTGTACTGTAGAATCTTCTTTACTGCGGTTATCTCCATTTCTTGTTCACATCAATTGAACAGTCTCAGAGCCAGTTTTCTACCATAGTTGCTGTAGTTAACCAATACGACCAAAGATGGCCATGGGACGAGACACTGGGTTCAGGGAAATCCTGTATCCAGAAAAGTCAGCAAAATTGGGTAGTCTACATAAATTTCAGAGGTGTTCTGATCCGTAAAATATACAGAAATCTGTAAATCACTAAGAAACCGTCTTACATTAATGCTTAAGGAGTATGAAGTCATTTTCACTTGCTTGAATAATACAAGTTTGAACTTTTGAATTGCCATAGATTCTGTGTACTTAGGTTCTCTCGATAACGCAGCACACCACCGGACTCTTTGACTCATCTTATTCGACTAAGAGTTATGTAGTCCTTCCTAATCTGTCGATGCAGGTGAGACACAGATCAGGTTAAGTGAATTTTGCCTCCTTTCTTCTAAATTACTCTTGCAGAGTACCAAGTGTGTATCCTGTGAAAATGCCACTACACTCTGTTTCACTGTACGATGCCAACAGATCAGCCTATAAATAGCTTTACATAGATTACATTCTATATTTGCTTTTTGCTGTTTTGAACAGTTGAACTCAGCTTATTTCTTAAACTCGATGAATACTAGAGCACACGAGTTAAGTTTTTCTACCAAATTTGCAAACCTGGGAATATTTGATCGATCAATTGGGTAGCTTGAGTCAAACTGATCTAACACATCTCAGTATGAAACATGGGTTTAAAAATACATGTTATTCATGTAAATTAAATCATGTGAAATGGCCTGACTCAACATGAAGCTTTGTGAGTTTGAACAATCTAAAATAAGGATCTTCAGATTTAGGTTGTCTGACGTACAAGACAATTTTAATGATGAAACACTTATGCGACGACAATGTTTGTTGTAGTGTCTATCCTCGTGCTTCAAGGCAATTATTGTTTGCTCTCAGGCAGTTTCCAGCCTCTCGAGCATCCTACTTAGACACATGATTCAACAAGAACTTACAAACAGTGATTGACGGGTATAATAGTAGGAACAGCAACCTGAAAGTGAGACAAAACGCATCACAAGCACTTTCTTTCAAAAAGTTTTACAGATTCGCAAGTAAGATTGAAGGAAACCACGCTGTTGTTAACTTTAGTCTCATGTTATCGATTAACCCAAGCTTACTGATACGGTCTGCTGCGCGTTTAATGTTTAAGTCTGAATAATATACATCCACAACAGAAATCTTGAATGGCACTTCAAGCCTTCAGCAGGTTTCCTTATTATCAAGCGGATAGCGTAACCCTTTATGTGGTGGACTGTCAGGCAGGTGGTACGAGCATTCCAACTCTCGGTGGAATACC
>LUCH01005662.1:20084-39025 GCA_013368495.1 Paragonimus heterotremus | reverse complement strand
AAAAATTTGAAAAATCTCCATTCGCGCCTAAATGGCCGTTTTCAACTCGCTTCGGCCTTGAAGCACCATACATGCGAATTACAAAATTGCCGTTACTAATATCGCAGTCTTTCCAGCTGGCAGTTTTCTTTGATGTCATTTTGTCAGCAGATCACTTTGTTTCCATTTTAGCGTACATCCTGATTTCATGGAAAAGTTAGCAAAAGTGGTACCAAAAAGTTGTGAAGCGTGTTGAGTTGTCCTACTTTGAAGTAGGTTATAGGCGTCTCTCACGTTTGTAGTATTATAAAAGGCTTAGTACCCATGTTTCACTAACAGTTCGATTGTCGAAATTATAGTCACGCTTTCCTGCTTAATCACGTCGAAATATAAATAAAAGCATGTTTCCACGTTTACGACGTCGATTTTCACTATATTTTACCTTCATATTCCCGAAATAACGTAGAGTGCGACTCTGCGTCATTTTTCTATTAATCCCTATGCTATTGAACAGTCGCTCATTTCTTGTAAACGTCTTCGGAAGATTGAAACAAAGAAATCTTTAGGGAACAGATTTTCAAGATTTTAGATTCTGCAACATATCACAAATTTTCAACAACTTTAATGGTTATGAATTATTTTTTAACTAAAAGGTCACGGAGATATTCACGTCCTGCCAATTACACGCAGCGTTTCTGATGCCCAATTGTTGGATCTGGCCACTTCGTATGTAACCCCCTCAGTTTTTCAGCTCCACCTTACTCATTCACCTCTATACATTTTGTTTAACCCGTTTGGAGGTCACCATGTAACCTATTCGTTTCTACTTAGCGTGCCTCATCCGAGGTGAACAATTGCTGTTTTGTTTGCATTATCAACGGCACTTGTGAGATGACTTTCAACGTTCATGTGGTAATGTTCATTCACCTCCAAGCAGTCGATTTGTGATTTACAGCACATTTTTATTGTTGATACTGACAGCTACCGTCGGGGTATTTGGCCGAGTAGTTGACAGATTTTACCGTGTACAAAAAAGATCTGTAGAACCCCCGATCAAAATCTTGTTCTGAATTGGGTGATTGTCATTTCTACACTCGTTGCTGGAAGACGGCTCTGTCATAACAGTACTCAGGTTGTCGGTTCTGGAAATCGAAATCTCCGGCTGGGTGTTTCGGTACTATCCGTCAAGAATGCCACGACGTTCGGAGACTCCAAATCACATGCCCGATGAGAAACAAGCCCCACAGCTTGCTGACGATGGTGGTCGCTCTAGCTCTGACTGGCCCATTTATTCGAACGGGGAGTATATTGGAAAGCCGTTTCACGTCGTTTTAAATTTGACACTGCAGTGTGAATGCGTCATTCTTGCATCTGACTGTTTTTGTTTTATTTGTTTCGTTCGAACCACTGAAAGATACGAACAGTTCTCATCATTTAAACGTTCCGTAATCGAGAAAGAAGGTAATCTAAAAATGAAGCGCACCTTAGATTTCCTAAATTTCCGGCTTATACCTGAGGGGATCATACGGATCACGGTCGAATGTTTTTGAAAGATAGTTAAGGAGTGGCATCCGAAATTACATCGCTGTCGCCAATCTGTCATCTTATCCATGAAGATGAGCATATTTGATTCGCGTGACCGATTGGGAAGAAAGCCATTTTACGTAGAATAGGAAAGAGTATCCTGTAAGACATGTTGGTGAATGGCACATTTTGGCAACCGCTCCATAGTGGTGCATTAAATGGCAGAGGAGCTGATTGTCTGTTAGCTGGCGGTGCTATGCCGGTGTCCCTCCCTAAAAGTGGAGGTGGCCGCGGCTTCTTCCCATCCGTTAGGGTGGACGCTATTCTGGATTATCTGATCGAACAGTCCGTGATAGGATTTTGCTAGACTAGCTGAGGCCTCTTTAAGAATTCTGCGGCGGATCCTATCTGGACCCATCGTAGTATATGGATCAAATCCGAATGAGTTTTTTGACGTCTGCTGTGATGACCATGATTTCATAAAGATAAATTGGGGCGTTATTCGGACGGTGCTACTTTGTGCAGTGTCGAAAAGTGCTGTGTGAATACCTCGCCAGCCAGCTGCGAGGAGGGCAAAGCTCCACTTCAGACAGCCGAACAGAAAGAGCCGGAGGCTTATTCTTTCCCAATCGACACACAAATTTGAATAAGAAAATCATGCTCGTATTAGCCCTTAATAGATCTTTCCTTATACGAGCTTACTGTTTTCAAGTATTTCCCACCTTCATCTATTTCGAACAGTACGAAAGACGTTAGACTCCATTGCGTTTCATTTGAGCCTGTTTCCCGAACAAGTGATGACGTTTTTCAGGGACAAGGCATGTTCTTCTCGCAAGAGGGAACTGGAGAGATAAAATGAGTGTTCTATTGTCGGCTTGTAAAAACGTTCCTTGAACTGTATGATAACTTTAACCCGCAACAGATTCAAGTAGAAGTGATCAATAATAGTTTCTTCGGCCGTCAGGATCAGCCTAACTGAAATGTTGAACCGTAGACTCTCCTATTGGTTATTTTGACCAGTAATAGACAGCATAAATGACGAGCAAGAGGTTGTCGCGGTGTCCGAGTGGAGGGTTGAAAACCACTCCGTCCACTGGGTGATTACCATATTTAAAAGTTAGATCAAGTAAAGATGGGATCTAAAAAGAAAGATACGGCTTTAGCGCCAATATGCTGTGTGAAAACATTTCGTTCTATCAGCAATAACTTAATGCCGAGAAACCGTCTTCATAGTTCGAGTAAGACATTGCGGACGACTTCTCCTTGGGTGCTTTGAAGCAACCAGCAATGAGGATGTAGGCAAAACGCAGTACTTCACGAAAGGCTTTCTAGAATTTCGTTATACGGTGTTGCATGGAGGAGAACTCTATACATCATATCTAAAAATGTGTCTAGGGTGCTCAGTGCCAACCAGAGAGTTTCATATTTCTCAGAAGACTTGAAAGTCCGGCTGACTGTGCTCAGGGACTCTGGTTAAGGAAGGGCACTGGTGCTATGGAAAACAGGGCAATACTTGTGGAAGGAGATGGCAGTGACAAGAACGCAGCGTTCGTCTTTCCCTGACAGGTAGAGTTGAAAAACCTCATGGGATGCGACGGGCTCTTCGCCACGGAAGGTACATAAGTGGATCTTCCCGTGGGATGCTGGACATGTTGCTGGTCATCCGCCGTTGACGTCCTTTCGGCCACATCCTCCCATAATACTTTGAGAAGCTGATTTGCTGTTTATCGACCCTCAGAATTTGCCTGGGTTCTTAGATAGGGAAGGGTAAACAACTGAGTTCACCCGAAAGATACGCTGATACTGACGACCAAGCGTGCCCTTCTGAAGTGCAGGAAAGAAAACGGGCAGGCCTTTACAATCACCGATTTGAAAAGGAAGTGTGAATATCTGGTGTAATGAAGGAGGTGGAAACCAGAAGAGCGGATGTCGGCAGCCGGAAGACTCCACTGATTTGATCGCTTCCGCCAGGCACTTGACGTTTTGTAAATATGGAGCGGAGAAGGAATCCAAGGCTGGCGCACTCTGCCGGATGTGCTAAGTATGAGACAGACTCCTGACGAACAAAAACCTTGTACTTGCTTTCAGTTGTAACCTACGATTTGCTTCGATATGCGTCATAATTCTGGCCGCATGACGAAGCGTTTCTCCTTCTGGTAAAATGTGGTCACATGAGATGTCCACCACACTTGATTATGCAAATTCTAATCACAGGCTTTTCCAAGCATTGCCCCCACGTTGACTTGAACGGCAACATAACCAGCAGGTGAAGCGACTTTGTGGAGGTTTTGGAACGCAGTCTGAACGCAGTAACCAAACTGTTGAGTTCCAAAAGGAGGTACGCAGTCAAAAGTGACGTGGCCCAGTCGTCTAGGAAGAACGTGGTGGAGAACTGTCCCAACAAAACTACCATAATCTTGTGTGGAGCCCGGCCTCTAAAACTGAGTGCGACCTCCTTCCTGTATACTGTGGAGAGCGCCACTGCCCCTTTTTGCTGCTACAAGGTCAGGATAAGGGAGAAGATAGTGCGGCCAGTTCTGTTTCCATGTCCGAGAGTGCTTGATAGGTATCCTCCAAAGTCTTTCCCAAAATGAACAATAGCGTGTATTTTGCAAAGATATTTGTCCGACAGTGGCGTTGGGAACATTGTGAGTGCCCTCGCAAGCGTCACCCTATCAGTCGCGCAGACGGGCGTACTCTGTCTTTAATAAGAGAGTTCATGCAGGAGTCAACAGAACGTCCTGTTTCATTTTGAAAACAGCAAACTTAAACTGGTACCACTGAAAACAGATCAAGCCCGGCATGTCGCTTTAAATCGCCAAGCGATCCACTTTCACTGCAGGATCTGATGCGAGTTATCGTAACAGTACTGCAGAAAATAGTCACGGTTCAGTTATAGCAAAAGTCGGTGTAATCACTGCAGCGATAGCTAAAAAGAGCGGGACGTTATTCAGAAACAAATACCTGCAAATGCATACGAGCAATAATGTTCAACACTCTAACGTAACGGTAAAATAACTTTCCAACGATGACAGGGAAACTTGAATCAAGTTTCCAATAGTCCACACAAGAGCTTATTCTATACAACGCTTTTGCTACTCCTGTACCCGTGCGCTAACCATCTCCGGTTATCATTTAATACCCAGGTCATAGAATTTTGACCGCAGAAATTCCCTGCTGTTTGGTTCTCCATCTCTCTCGGCCATGTCTGCCGACCCTGACCTCATACAGATAGCGCGATTACAGATCCGACTAATGGACTCGTCAGCCACCTGCTTTGCTCCGCTTGGACCTTCCGACTTGTGTCGATCAACTGAAAAGCGATACCTCAAACTTTTCTTATGACCACGAAGCTAGTATCCTCTGCATGACCTAGTACAGGCTTCCAGAAGACAAGTTTCGGCACCTGGAATTGACTAAATGGAGGTTAGCCTGTTCTTCCGGAGATTGTGCCCAACGGGCAGCTCTGCTACACCGACAACATCTTTCTCTCATATTCGCGTACTCTGAGTTCCGCAACTACGGCCCGGCAGTTAACAAATATCTTTCTGAACGCCTCAGCCGTGATTAACCTACTGTTTCAGCGTCCCCTAATAGACACCAGTAGTGTAGGCGACTTTGTCACCTTCGCTGGCTCCTCAGTATTGCGCTATGGCGGTTCAAGCCTAGTTCCGTCACAGATGATCAGTTGAGATACCCGGCATTCAGCTGTGGTCCTCAATCAGCAATCCATGCAAAACGTTGTAACGGGCTCACGGCCAAAATTGACCAGGAACCACGGGTGAAACCTCAAAGATAGCGGACCAGAAACTGACCATCGTGAAACGCGGCCGGTGGTTTATGTTGCATGCCACTTAAAACCCCTCGACTGAGCAAATAAACATCCGCTCTGCATGAAAGCCATCAACTACCTTAATGTTTTCGAGATTTAGTGTGGGCTTTCAATTCGAAGACTGAATATTTTTAACCTGGCTAATAGGGTATCTCTTAAACACTAAGAACCGTATTTCCAAATATTCTCAGTTGTTAAGGCCTTTAGTGGTTTCCGGTCGGAAAGTTGACAGGTCGAAAGGGCCGTATGGCTTATTTACAATGCCACGTTAATAAGCCCATGTCGGTATATTCACCATTACGATCATTTGAACGCTTCCACGAAAGACGACTCAAGATTAACAGGCCGATATCACAGGACGTCCCTTCCATCGCCACCGTCGTGAACCTTCGTAAAGGCGGCTTTTTCTGGCCAACCGGCAGTTTGGTTTCATTTAGGGATTTATTAAATAAACTAAACAGTAATGCAGCTAAGTCACTGACAATTATCTTCTGGATTACCTGGTAGGCAGCAACTGGGCCTACTTTCTTCATGTTATTCCGTTCAGCCGACCGGATGAACACCTCACCAACCATAACTCTCGCTTCTCCCATCAACGGTGAATCAGGCAGAGTGCCAAATTTAAGTGGAACACTACAATCAGATGCACACACCCCGTAAAAACGGAAGCGGCTTTTCAGCTTCCATTTCAATGGTGACACACCCACCGCCTGTTGGCCACAAATACACCGAACAGCCACTCGAAAGGAAGATTAAAGTAATACGCATTCAGGTCTCTGCCTGGTTCGTTTACCTAAGTGCTCTTAGTGTACTAGCCCACACCCTGGTTGAATCTGTCCAGACCTGCACTGCACTTCTTTCTACCCCAGATAATGCTAGCGTCCCTCTTGCCGTCAGGATCCTTGAAGCTCTCAAAGTTAGTGTTTGGAGCCGCTCTGCAGTTGTGGTACGGTCAATTATTTAGGGAGAGAGAAATCTACCGGTCACATCTTGATGTTTCATCTGGTACAGTCAGGTTCTTCGGTATACTCTATCCTAGGTCGTGATTTGGGTCTTAGTTCTGCCCGGTGGATAACCGCCCTGAGGTTATTAATTATAAGGGCCCAAATCCCTGTTTAGGGACCTGGAATGCTTATGGTGAATAGCTTTCTAGTAACCTGGCGATCAATTCGGAAGATAGGATGTCTAAAATGAAGGTTACTGACTACATTTTAGTTGCCAGTTACCACTGGAATCAACTAAGTTGATATTCCATCAGAATTTATTTGAATTAACTCGTCCGCTAGCCGAACTAAGTTGCCGTTTTGTAGGAAACTAGTGGTGCTCTACGGATAAGCTCTCCGTTACGTGCTTCTCTATTTAAGAATGTAGACTAAGTATGAAGGGGACCCGACGGCCATCACTGTACCTGCCGTATTCTTATTAGGCGAACATTCACGGGGCAGTCAATCGATGACTGACCGTCCTAGTATGCTGTTAGGGCGACCACATTGTTTGAGGATAACACATCCAGTGAACGGTCGTCAAAAATGTTGTCTGTCTGATAAGCGTAGAATCACGCTGTGATAGACAAAGTACATCACAGCTTGAAATTCCGATCATAGAAGTACGAAGTTGTGTGGTTAGAATAAAGATTTCGGCCTAATTCTCAAAACTTTATGGGTACCTTGAAGGTGACCATGAAGCCCTTTAATCCATCTACATGGAAACAGAAAGCAACAAGCATTCAGAGTCTGCTTAGAAAATTGGCCCCCATTTCCTCCAACAGCTCTATGAAGTATTTGCGACCCATCTCATATAAATTGTTGTCACGCACCATGTTTTATTGTCGTGTCTATGTACAGCTTACTATGAGTGACCCCAAGAATGCTTCGTACAAATACAACAACACAGCTCTTCCTGAAGCAGCTACCTCAGCTGCGCGTACTGTGTTCTATTTCCTATTCTTATGCTGCCTCCAGACACCATTTGGAGGCAATAAAATTACTTGCGTAAAATACTCCCGGCGATTCGGCTGTCCTCAGTCTCTCCAGCCCCAGGCTTTTAACAAGCTGTCCACTCCATCAGTCTACATTCGAAAGTACTTGCAACTGGCCCGAATACTCAAGAGCAGTACACATGTTTTCCTGAATAAGCGTGCCGTGACAACTTCCCACTCCCTTCGCACCATTATCAACGCCGTGGCGAGCACACCTCTGATTCTTAGAGAAGTTCCTGATGAACGATGAAGGCAGTAGTGGTCGCAACACTGATCTAAGAAGTATTCCAATAACTACCTCACTATGCATTGACCTTAAAATATCATCCATTCTTGAAGGGTCCGGTCTCGTGAACACGCTGTTAACGATAAAGTAGCGTGCTCATTCCATCACTGTGCCTATCTACATTGCAGACCAAGTGACCGAGAGGGCCGAATCATTTTTGCTGACATACTTCCAAACAACGGAGTCTCAGTAACAACATCTTCCTGTAACAGCTTTTCCGACAGTTTATTCCATTTATTCTCCCATACTACTAACACTGGTGTATAAACCGATCAAAGCCCTATGAAGATCATTCCATCGGCTCCGTTTTGCCGAGTAATCGTGCAGTTTATAGCTAGGCTATTATATTTCAAACTCAAAGCTGACCAGGATTGACAAATTCGGAGAAAAAAGGAGAGTTCACCTGGCCGTACGATGCTAATCTGACAAAGAAACTCTGCCTTGACCTAGCTGACACGTCTAAGCTCGCCATTATGGTAACAAAGGTCGTAACGGTGACCTACTTAACCGTCGTATTTCATTACGATCGTTGACCACACACCGGTGCTTGTGGATACAGAACCAATCCATATATGATACGTAGGAGTTGGAAGCAGTCGAGGAAACCGCCGCTTCCGCAGATCAGTTTCTCAACATCCAATGAAATGTCCGTTCCCAACCTGTTGAGCTTTCTGGATGAAAGCTGGGCAAACAGAGAACATGGTTTAACTTGGAGTTAGGTAGTGACCCGTTACAGAGGGATTTTGGAGTTCCAAATTTCCCGTCTACAAAGATGTTTTAAAAACAGGGCAAGCTTGTAGGTACAACAGAAAACGGGTCGCATACTTTCTAGTATCGGTGTTGGTTTTTCTCCTCGATATATAAGTCCACCGAATGGAGATGAGAGAGCATATCAAGACTTCAGTCGAATTACAAGGATTACGTTGGTCAAGTTAAAATGATTTGATGTTTTTTATCATTCAACTTGGACTCTACCCGGAATGTGAGGAGGGTATTAAAAAGGATCCCGATCAACATTAACAGAGTCGACGGTAGACCAACTTGCTGCCAGTCAAAAACAAAAAATGCTTGCATAGCTGACTAAACACTCATTCCCTGGTAACTATCCTCCAGTAATATATATATCCACGCGCGTCGGATGGTCGTCGCTCGAGACGAGAAGCGAGTGCTCCCCAGCACACAGATCCGACAAGCGTTAGTACTAACTACAGTCAACCCACTAAAATGTTGATAGATTATTACTACGGCGTCTTCACTAGATAATAACCTAGACCACTTTTTGGAAATGGTATACGCACAGTGCGTGTGCATTTGCTGGCCGTAGTCGTCGGCTTGCTCATTTCTGGAGATGGCTTTACTGTAGCGCGAGGACTGCCCCCATGTTTTACGCGACGGTGCCCGGCAGGTCACCAGCTCCCTAATAGTGTTTTGGTTAACTGCTTGAATTAGGCTGTTTCTCTCCACTACCAATTATAAAGAAAACCGCCTCGATCTTTATAACAACCATAGGTCGAGTGGTGTTTCTTCCAGCACATCATATATGTCAGAAATAGTCAGGTTGGACGCTCTTTTCCACTGTCTATCCGTCATGTATAATACTCTTAGTACCCACCGGGGTATTCTCGGAAAGCTTATTTGTACGACAAACCTCTCACTTGCCACTGGTGAGTAGGCGTGGGCGGTCGCTGACAGAACTGTCTCTCTTAGTACTGCGCAAGTAGTGTCACTGAACTGTCGCAGTTACATATAGTAGCAACATATAGCTGGCGTACCATATGCATATTAGTGGTAGTGTCAAAACGAGTGTGCACGGATGTGTACGTATGCGTGATTATCTAAGTATGATTGTCTCCATTTTATTGATGAACATGCATGCAAGTTGTTTTCTGGTCCTCTAATTCTTTGTTCTTTTCTTTATGTACAAGGCTGAAATTGTTTTTGTAGATCACGGGTATCAGGCAGACGAAGCTTGATAAGGGATCCCCAATCGAAGCGAGGGAAGCTGTCGCCTACCAGCGCAAGAAACTGGACTACCAGCCTGCTAGCCGCCACGTCCTGCGAACTGAACTGAACTGAACAGAACAGAACGAGGGCGGTTGCTGTCTGCTCGGACTTCCCTGGAGCATTTTATCACGTTAATGGAAGTATGTTGTTCAGCGTTCTCAATAAATTAAAGCCTGCTTCACTAGCGCAATTCCAGCTCTCCAGCTGTGATTGAGGGGAAAACAAGCATGTTCAAATGCCGACTGTGTAACGTGGTGCGCGAGGCAGATACAGGTTCACATTCGGCTGATCACAGTCTGAAATGTTTAGGGGAACCTTCAGCAAAGGACATTCGAACAACGAACGCAAGAAAAGACCGTCACTATTCACGCTCGTCACAACAACACAATCAGGGAACACAGGGAGAACAACGGCACGACAAACAGCGTGTTTTGGCCAATTGTAAATACAAGCACATGTCATGCGAAAGGTTTTCTTCCAAAGGAAAGTACGTAACAAAGATGAGTTCGGAGAATGCCCTCCGCAACGGACGGCCAATTATTCACTTGAGGTATTTTCATATCCTTCTTCCGCACCGGTCTCTTGAATAAGAGCAAGGGAAAATAATGCGTGAACTAAATTAAAAGTGTGGCGTGTTTTGGCCATAACAGTAGAACAGGTTGTAGGCCACGGTAATTGGTCTCACACAGCCTAGGGTAATCCTATCTTCTCTTACCTGCTTCGAGTCCCGTAGTTGTCCCCATTTCCATGATGTTTTCTCTCACATATTTGTCGCTGGGGTTAATTACAAGTGACTCGGTAGTTGCATATAATTTTTCGGGTACTCCTCACGTTCAAATGTGAAGTTGGAAGTTGGACAATTTTCTCTCCACTCTGGCCTACCACCGTAACTATGCGGAAGGCCCCCAACCAAGGACATCCACTGTAATTCTGACAAATAAGTATGAAAGGAATGATGGCTCCAACTGAGTATATCTAACCCAACAGAGATCTTGTAGATGGTGTACCGAATGAAAACAGAGCATCGAACCACCCATGTAAACACCCCATATGCAACGCTCCAATTCCGACAGAAGGGTGTAAAATTTCGGATTGTTCGTGGAAAGATTTCCGGAGGGCGGTTGTAAACTGGAACTCGAAAAACAGCAATTTCTGCATTTGGCAATATTGCGTGTCCACGTCTATTATGATTGACGTTTTCAAGTGCGCAATAGCTGTGGGCTGTTTGCCGGGGCGTAAGTCAGTGTATAAAACTGGGTTTCTTCGATCACCGCTTTGAAAGAAAGAATTACCACCTATGGAGGCATGGGTGACTCGCACAAAGATTTGCCTTGTGCGTGTGTACCACTTAACCATGAGGTGAACGCCATAGTGTCACGTCTTCAGAGACTGACGCTGTGGTTAACAGTCGTCTTGATTTCGATTACGTGAGCCAGACGCGAATGCATCTGCTTACAATTTAATATTGATTTCTATTTATAATCGATACTTTCAATCATCCTTGACGGATTTACCACTGTGAATCGAGGAGTAATTTGGGGTTTTTGTACTTATTATCTGATTGATATTCATACGTCTTATCTGGTATACATATTGTTCCGGCTCTAGGCAGCTCATGGCTTCGATTTTTCATGGAAAGCTTTCAATGAGTAGTGCGCAAACTTCCTATGGTGCCACGCTGTCCCAATAGGACGAATCATATTCGTCTCACATGCGGATTCATGTTTCGCTGAGTGCTTTTTGGCAAATCGCCGCTGTGGTTTTCTCACGCGCTCCCTCTAGGGTAGCTGTTGTAAATCTCGCAGACCTGAAACCTTTAATACTTCCAAGGGAAGTTACAACACAGTCCGTCTGGGGCGAGAAATTTTCAACCCCAACTGCATTTTCCATCAGGATGGATTGGCAAAACCGTGCTGCTTTTTCGCAGCTTAGGAGAACTGTTAGAGCCGACATTACTTATATAAATATCAGCACTACGAAACGGAGATGAAGGGGAGCAAGTCTGGTGGACTAACATAAGATCTAAAATGCGGGTTGAGCTAACGTCGTCTACTAGATCGGTTACTCAGGAGAAGGGGTTCGGCTACGCAGTTACTTTTGTGTAGCGACTAGATTGCATTAAATGTTTGGTGACAAGCTGACAATGCGGCTCAACTATGAAGCATATCCGTACGCTTGTTAGATATTCGCGGTGAACCGGTGGCTCTTTCTACTGTTTAAGGTAACGTCGTCACATCGGCGGCACAAACTACCAGTTCTAGAACTAACCATGCTCTATAGACTCTGAATCGGGGACGAGGCGCTAGTTGTCCATTTCGGACGATTTAAACACGTCCGTTTTATCAAAATTGATGACTGTACTGAGTGTCATCCAAACTAATAGAGACGACGCAATCAAGAAAAAGGATGGCCGTCCACTTTGCTTACATGTCATCCACAACCTAGCTACTACAATGATTCAAATCCACCAGAATTTGACTGATGAGACGACGGGGGCCAAATGACGAAGCAGCCACTGACATCTGCCTGAGTATGTGGTCGTACGAAAGTGCAGCAATCTGTAATTGCGTATCATGCGTACGTGATAATTGGTCTGTCCACGTCTGGGTCGTTCACTCACACTTGCGGCATTCTTTCATGTATGCCGGCTGGCCAACGACATTGAATTTGTCAAGCGTTGTTGCATCATTTCTAAGATTGCTGGGCTTTGTTTGGTTGGTGTTGAAAGGTGGCCTCATGTTTCATTATTCACCCCAAAAATAAATTAGTAATCATCCCTATTCTTTCACCAGTTGTTGCAACTGACTCCCCCACTCTTATTCAGTGGGAGCCGTGTAAAAGTATAAATGTCAAAATTGGGCATTTTCCTTTTACGATTGTTTTTGAGTAGCTTACAATTTCCATCGTTCCTGAATGCGTAAACAATGATTTTGCTCCGACCCAACCAATGACCATTTGCTTAAGTGAGCTCAATCCCGTTTTATCGTTCCCTGTTACTCAGCGGTGTCTAGTTGTCAAATTTGTTGTACGGGCACATTCTTTATTCATTTCCTGAGGATTTTCCACAGTCGAGGGGAGATTCAATTTTCATGCACACTGATTCAAGTAGTACTGTGTTAAAACCAGTTTTCACGAGCAACTTCTCATTAGATGTTTTGAAGATAGATTATCTTGTAGTGTATGGGAATGACGAAGTGGGACATTGTGGGCATTGTCAACGGTCCTGACAATTATAGCGTTGTCAAAGCTGACCCTTCTGTAGGCCGGCAATCTGCCACCAGACGTTCAAACGCGTCTCTGTTACTCGAGACTGCGGCTGTGCCCCATGAACTATTCCCGTTTTTAGATGAGAATCAGTTGGACACTCATACCTTTGGGGACAATATCCTCCTATTAACTCTAATTGTTTGAAGTTTACGATCGATTCTTTCCTGTAAAATGTTTCAAGTGCTTCCAGAAGCTTTTTTATTGACAGGATTCCGCCTGAACAGAATGTTGTTAAACATGATTGCTGTTTGTTTGGGGTCCCTAGGAATGAGCAGGGATTATGCCCAGGAGTAGCGATAGGAACGGTGGTGACCTCACCGGAGAAGATGGAGAGTGTGTTCAACTCCTCCGCTGTTTTACCGTTGTTGCTTAATCGTGCTCTGACGAATGTTGTCAATGAATCTTTCGAAGATCTGTTAGAAGAAGAGCAAAGTTCGAAGGCAGAGAAGCTAGAATTGAGACGTAGACTACCCGAGCCCCGTAAGGGGCGCCGTAGCTGTGTAGAAATAGAACCCGCCCTGACAGTCAGGGCTAGATTTATCACAAGGTCAGGGGATAATATCAGCCCCCGTTCTACAACGTGTCTCAGGAAAAAAACCCTTTAGTTTGGACCCCGTTGAGTCGTTACAGGGGGCCCTCAGTCCGCTGATTCTTGGAGCCAGTCTTCAGAAAATTATGGTGGACAGTTTCAATGGACCCCTGAAGAAATAACTTTCATTTGTTAAAGAATTTGAATGGAACGTGGCGGATAACTTGCTTGACCAGAGATGGAAGCCTTTATTTCCGTTGCACCTCTGTCGTGGTGGGGCGAAAGAGGCAATTAAGCACCGCACGTTCTTGCCAAAGCAGGTGGGGCTTACAGAGATTTTGAGAACTTTACGGCGACAATTTGGCCGACGACATGATATTATGCAGGCGGTTAGTATGGAATTTTTCACGGGTCCTAAATTTATCGCTGGCAATGTTGATGGTTTACGCGGACTGGCTAGTCAGATGAAGGGCTTTCAGGCGGTATTGACGCAGCTAGATTATAGTGCAGAACTAAACTGCTCAACCGAACTCATTAAAGAAGTTAAACGATTGCCTCACCACTTGCAAGAAAAATGGGCAGGAGTTGCTAAAAGTGCAACTGAGTGCGGAAGAAAATCTACCATTTGCGACCTATCAGACTTCGTAGAGTAAAGAGTGATATTCAGCGCTAGTCAGTAAGGCCAGCTGGCCGCTCGTGTAGGAACAACAACAACAACAACAATGTCGCTAATACAGGATGTGTTCACACTAGCGGTTACCTCAACATGATTCACATAAGCTATGGGGAACGTCTGTATACGCAGCATACGTTCACACTAGTAGATGCTCCACCCGACTGAATTAGACAATCAACAACGTCGCAAATACAGGATGCATTCACACTGGGGGCTGTTTTAACCTGACTCACTTAAGCTATGAATAATGCCCGGATGGGCAGCATACGTCCACACCAGTAGCTACTTCAACCTGATTCACTGGAGTCATTAATTACGTCTTAGCATGCAGTATACGTTCACACTAGTAGCTGCTTACCCAATTGACTTGGGCTGTCAACAACGTCTCAGACTACAGGATGCATTCACGCTAAAAGATGCTTCAACTTAATTCATTTAAGCTATGAAGAGCGCTTGTATATGCAGTATACGTTCACATCAGTGGCTGCTTCACCCGACTGACTTCAGTTATGATCAGCCCCGAGTATGCGGTATATGTTCACATTGGTATCTGCTCTTTCCGAACCACCTTTACCATGAAAAGTTTGGAGAACGAACACATGCGAGAGGTGATGAAAAACCTGTATTTGAAGCGTTTGAGGTACTTGTTAATCATCATCTTTGATTCCATTGACCGCCATATTGATTAGAAGTTTTCTGTGCAGCGATGGATATTTGGCGTCCTAAACATCATAGTGCGACTGCCTTACAGGTATACCTCCCGGTGATCGGCAGGCAGCTTGATTTCATCTGCTTCCGTATATTGTTCCGCATGAACGACACGCGACTTCGGTCTAGTTAGAAACAATAGAGCAGAGTGCATAGAAGTTACCTTTGGAGATTCCCGGTGATAGGGTGGAACATGATACCCTTTTCTTACGCCGACCCATACACACCGAAGATGGAAACAGCCATGTGGTAGCGTCATTTCCAACCATTTTTAACAGCAACGTTTCGTCGACCAGTATCTACCAGAAATCTTGCAAACAAACAAAAATAGTATAAATATCGTATAGAAAAAGAAGCTGGAAGTGTTGTCATAAATGTTTCACCAACAAATGTGTTGGCGTTCTTGTTGAAATGCAAAGCAAACACTGTATGGTCGTATATTTCCTTTTCGGCCATACCTTTGAAACGCCGCAAAATGAAGCGCTCTCAGACTACAGAATAACGTGTTTCATCTCGAAAATCGCTATGGTCACATTTATAAGACTTGAAAAGTGAGCTACCGCCAATAACGGATTGTTTTCGCTGAATTGGTGGGAAAAATATTTTCATTACCAAGCTAATACTTTTGGGGCTTATTCGATTTATTCCAATTTTTCCACTAACGCCGCTTATTTACCATTGATGTACTGCAGGTACTTTGTCTGAAATTCTGATTTTAAAATTTCACAAAATGATTAAAATTCGAGGATTCGCGCCAAAAGGATCGTTTTGCCTTTTGAACGACCTTCAAGGCGAATCCCGTGAATCGGATAGTTGCCAATTTTTTGTGAAGTTCTGATTTGTTTGAAGGGCCAGCTGGTGCCTGCGAGCTGGATGTCCACCCCTTCGGGGCGACATAGTCCTCAATGTGTACCAGTTCCGCACTACAAAAGGTAGTTTTGAATGATCAACGGAAGTTTCCACCCGAGACTGCGATCGTAGTGAAAGAGAAATTCTACGTGGATGATTGTCTAGTGTCATTCGACCCAGCGCCCGATGCCGGGGCTGTGGTAGATGAACTTCAAACGACGCTTTTGCTCTGTGTGTATTTAGACTCACTGCATTGATACCACCGAACATTTACCCAATGAAGAAGAACGTGCTGACTCTCCCAATCTTGAACTTCATTGTTGTGAAAACCAACGAGCTCTTGACATGAGTTGACATGTGGCAGACGACTGGTTCCGGTTTCAAATCAACTTCTCTCACACCGGTTACACTCAAAGAGGAAAATTAAGTTGTGTGGCTTCGTTATATGATCTCTTGGGAATAGTGGCACCAACGTCATTGCCGGCTCGCAGGTTACTCCAAGACCTTTGTCACCAAGGCCTCGGTTGGGACTCCGATTTAACTGCGTGTGATCGGGTACGCTGGGAAGGTTGGCTGAACGATGTCGAGTCCATAGACAGCGTGGTATTTCTCAGGTGCGTGGTTCATAGACTTTCCTCAGCAGATCCTGTTGAGTTGCACATGTTCTGCGACGTGTCTGAAGTCACTGACAGAGCAGTGGTCGTTGTCCCGACTAATGGTATATAATTCGGCTTTCTGATAGGTACATCTAGAGTGGCCCCAAAGAAGGCAGTAAAGATACCAAGGCTGGAGCTCGAGGCAGCCCTTCTATTTTACAAGCTGATGTTTGTCTTGATTCGTGGGTTGAGAACTCCAATAAGTTATGTTGAACTGTGGACGGACTGGAAATGGTCTTACATATGTTTCACTATCAGTTGTGTTAGGGTTATTGTTGAAGTGCAAGGCCAACATTGCCAGGTCGCATATTTTCACTTCGATCATATCTTTAAAACGCCGCATGATGAAGCATACTCTGACCATAGAATGACACATTTCACCTCCAGGGACGCAGTAATCGCATTTGTAGCACTTGGAAATGTGAGTTAACGCCAATAACGGTTTATTTTCGCGAAAACGGTGGAGAAATTTTCATCACCAAACTAGTACTTTCGACACATACGATGTATTTCAATTTTTCCACTAACGCTGTTTATTTACAATTGATGTACCGTAGGTACTTTACCTGAAATTTTGATTCTAAAATTCATAAAAATATTTGAAAAACCAGGATTTACGTCAAAATGGCCGTTTTGCCCTTTGGACGACCTTCAAGCCAAATCCCTCGAAACGGATAATTGACGAAATTTTTGGCGAGCCGCCTGAATTTCGCGTTGGCCGCAGTTAACTGACTTTATGTTCGTCAGCTCCCGTAAAAATATGCTGCACGTAACCAACCATTGTGCAGCTTCCTTAAAATTCGTTAAAGTGCTTAAGTCCCTACTGTTGTGAAATACACTGCATGTGCCCGTTAACTTTAGATGTCCAGGGAGATGCGTCAGTGTAATTAGCAGTTTGCGTGCGGTTAGGAACAGGTAACTGCGATATCACAGATTACTGCTGGCGACTTTGAAATCACCACTGGTGTGAGATAAGGGTATGTCCTAACCATAGCCTCATAAATTTACTAGATGGATGCCATTTTTTTGATTAAACCTAATAGCTCAGTGGAGGGCGTAAGAATGGAACAACACACAAATAATCACATGTGGAATATTCGACGTTTTGTCTTTCCTAGTGTATTACATCGTGCGGCAACCGGAGTTGCGCTATCTGTGTAGTATTACGTTATTTATGTAGGTTTGAGAAACCTATAGCAGCATTCAGGCCCGCGGTAAACAAGCCTGACCTGCAAAACAAAAGCAAATGAAACATTCTCTATTGTTCAGTCCCTTACCGATGAAAGTGCTGCGCCAAAACCCAACGCCCACATCATCATCATAGGCTTGGTGAGAAAATGCCCGACCTGCATTTGAAACCTTGCCTGCTATAGTCTGCTGTCGTGAACCGTGGTCACGTAATTGTTACTCGGTCGTCTGCCTCATCCGTATTCCTGGGAAATTGGCCTGTTTGATACGTATGAATTATGCACAGTGGGTTCCAGTGCAAGAACCTGGTGCCTTAATAAACACAGCTGGACAGCAATACGTCCGTAGCGGTAACTAAGAAGTTACCTGTCCCGGTTGGGCGGTTACTGCTTGTCTTGAACTATGCTGGTTTAATTTAGAATTAGGCGCGTGAACAGATGTTTGTTCCAGCACCAACAACAGAGGTAAACATCAATTAGGCGTATGACTTAGTAAAGATTGAATTTAGCTATCACTTTTATCAGTTATGGACGCAGCTGCCAAACCATGCGAAATAACGTGTGGGATGTGTGGAACGTCCGGAGTTGGGCGACGATCCTCTAGCATTACTCAGTAATGATGCGTCTGCTCACAACCTACTTTAGTGAGAAGGAGTACAATTAAATCAACATGCTGTTCTGTCATGCGTGGAAAACATCAGAAATGACTGCCGGTTATCTGAGATCACACTGCATCTAGCTAGTGAGTAAACTTTCCGCGATACGAGGTGAACCATTGGCGGAATCGGAGAAATTTTTAAAACAGTCGATTAAAGATATTGAATTTACCGAGCTAAGGGCCACCGTTACATAAATGTTTAGGTAGAATATGCTTGGAAACAAGTGCCGATTCTCCTTCGTTTTCGTGTAGAGAGACTAAAAGTAACAATTTTTAACTAGCGCTCCAAAGGGCTGTACGTGCAGGCGAACGCCAAATTCGCAGGAGAATTTGTCAACCAGCCAAATAAACGAGCAAAATTAATGAAATATTCGTCAGCTCATTCGAGGAGAGGACTGAGGAAGATGCGTCCACAGTCTCGACCAGTGGCCAACGCACGCTCGTGACGATGAACGTGTATAATTTTTACACTGGCGAAGAACTAGTAGCCGACAACAGACGGTATGAAGGTTCTGGAGAAAATTCAGCTAACCCGTTTGATATTTAAAGAACAATACGTAATCAGTTAGATTCGAGATCCAAAGGTTAGACCATCAAAATTCAGATGACAATAATCAGATCAATGATTTAGCTGCAATTTTGATCAGCCAATCATTTCTCACGCCGAAGGGCGATAATATCATTCTGCATAGTGTTAGACATCCGTCGTGTTCCACAAACCGCACCACTCAATCCTGTCTTTTCAGCTCCGTGGACACCGCTGCTCATTTGGTGATGAAACGTTCGCCAGACGAATCTCAATCTGGAC
>LUCH01005662.1:0-13119 GCA_013368495.1 Paragonimus heterotremus | reverse complement strand
CATAGTGTTAGACATCCGTCGTGTTCCACAAACCGCACCACCCAATCCTGTCTTTTCAGCTCCGTGGACACCGCTGCTCATTTGGTGATGAAACGTTCGCCAGACGAATCTCAATCTGGACAAATACTAAGAAACTCGAAGATCCCTTATTCAGTTGTATCAAAAATTTACGGTTGGCCTCACTTCTAACATCGTGCTTCCTGTTTTTGTGTGTAAGAATTGCGTTCGACGGTTGAATACTAATCAGAGTTTATATTATTTCTTTCACGTTCCTCAGTATAAGTCTCTTCACGTTTTTCTCCACAAGCCGCATCAGTTCGTCGAGCGTGTTTGCTTCTGTCGCTAATTCTTTTTGTTTCTTACGCGCGTGAGACCATTCGATGTCCACATGCTTCTAATACCTCCCAATTTTTAGCTTTTTGGGGTCATCAATGTTTGTCTGTTTGTCTGAACCAAAAATATGCCCCTTGTGTTCTTCACACTTCTCCTCACCAATAAGATACAGGTTGCCAGACTACTCATGACTAACGAACTGCCAGACATCTGTTCAAGAGGAGGGCTTCAAATGCAAGAGTATGAATGATCTATAAAGGGATGGATAAGGGTGTGAAAAAGACGGTTAGTCCACGGATGAAAATCATAATATGTTAAATGAACTGCCGGAAACTACATGTAAAATTGATGGCTAACAAGCAACCTTCGTATCGTTCTGGATGAAGGCGGACCTAGGTAATTTCTGGAGTTGTCAAATAATAATGGCAAAAATATAGTATTGGCAAGATTGTTACAACCGTTGACGACTCACCATGGGAAAAACTTTGGCCTTACCTTGAAATTGGCTTAAGTAGTTCCCGTTAGATACCGTGTTCTTTCAGCTGATCCAAAAATGATTGACGTGTGTAATCCGTGAGGCAAGTTTGCATATCGGTGAGTTCACTAAAGTTTGCCTTAGCTCATGTTGGATCCTCAGTCCAGTTGCGGCTGGCCGCTTAACTGTAGCATTCTCTTCAAACACTTGAGAGCAACAGGAAGGAACTCGGTAAATAAATGGGTGCGGATGCCTGAAGGTTCGCCATATTACGCAGCGAAAGTTTCGGTTGTAACAAAAACTGAACAATAAACCGCCGAGTCGTATCACAACCCACAATTAGCACAATCGGCCCTGAGCAATGCGGTACTGTGTGTTGTTACAAGTTAGGTAAGTCCACGATGTAGTAAGAAGATTAACAACACATTTATTAGGTTAGTGTTATTCAGTTGACACATGCGGCCGCATGTCAGCGAGTTATCTGTAGTGTGCAATCTGGAAGCTTGTTGTTTCTTCCTATGGAAAATTAATTCAAAATTGCCGTGGTTAAATTTATTTGTGTGGTGATACATCACGGCGCAGAAGGGGGTAGATGGTTCTAAGCCTTCCGTCAGTAGACTGAATGTCTACTTCCACTATGCTTACAACTAATGGTTGTTCCCTTACGGAAAAAGTAAGCGATTTATGGAATCCGGTCCAATGTCGTCAACGTAAAATTCCATGAGTTGTCGCGTTACTGGGAACCTGACTTTACCCGGATATTGTGAATCAAATTACTGAGGTTCTAGGACTCCAGGATTGCCGGTTTGACCATTTGTAATTGTAGGACAGATATAACCACTTACGTTAATCGGTTATGATGGGGGTTCATGCACGTTGCGTTTGGCATGCGCCACAAACCTTAACTGTGCAGCTTTAAAGCTCCAACCGATAATTTTGAGTAGCTGTCGTTCGGCCACTCTTTTTGTGATCCGGATATCTCCGGTGATTTTTTATCGGATTGTCTTGTTACATGTTCTCCATCCTTCTTTTGCCCGAAAAATTTCGCCGCTTCGGTATGACTTTGTTTTTATCATTAAACCGATCGGGTTTTCCAATTGGACTTTGTATTCGTCCTGTTTTTTCAATCGATGACACCAGAGCTTTCATTGCCCAGAGGCAAATATTACTGGCCAATCTAACTCAGTTCAAGTTGGAACTTTGTTCAGTTTTGGACAGCGGTTCTAACCGTCGTTTTGTCACTTCTCGATGGGATTGCAGCGTGGAACGTAGTCATTGCTCACACGCAAACAGTGGTTTACTGGAGGAAATTTTCGATCTGACAAACGCTTATTTTAACTCATCGTGTAATAACTGAGACTGCAGTTGCTTCTAATAGCTGCCCATGGAGTGGCAGACTGCTAAGCACAAAGTTATGAGCGAGAATACTTATGAAAAACAAGGAAAATTCTTAAAGATACGTGGTTTGTGGTATCCGAAACGGATTAGCCAGTCACAGTGACCGAAGCCAAAGGATGCCTGCGCCTTAAACCATCATCCCAAATGTCTTGTGATGCACCACTTGTGGTTCCACCCACAGACCACGTATCCTGTGTAAACCCGAAGGAATAAGACCAGTAGGTGTGTGAGTGAGGCCTTTGTGTCCAGCCGGCTAAGGCTGGTTAGCCAATTGGATGGCTATCACGAAAAGGAACCCCTTTTTCTCTCGGAAAATAAACAGTGAGAGAGAGATTATGATGACAGAATCTATACCAGGGAGAAAGATGTGTGAAATGTAGTACAAGAAGCATTTCAGTATACGAGTGCATGCTAATGCATTCCGGAAATGAAGTTGAAAAACAAAACTCAAAGTTGAACTACAAAAAGATCAGACAGAGGATTCACCATTGAATGCACCAAAAGGCTGAAGAAAAGAATAGGTAGAAGATCGCAGACACCCGAATTTTTGAAAAGAGGAGCAGATTAGTTGTCAAGCGACCATAATCTTGGTCGATGCAATAATCAAAAGTAGAATGGATATGTTGATATGACCTGCCTGTCTCTTTGCCGACGGTGCACTATGAATACGTTGGTGACCTACTAATCCCAAACGGCCAGTGCATTCGCGGCCACACACATCGCAACGCCATGTAGTCATGTCACCACGACTTATGGCACCGATGGCTCCCTTGCGTACCACGCGCTTTTGTTCTCGACCGCGCAATGACTGCTCGTTGAACTCGCGGACGCCCGTCCGAATTGTATTCCTCCAAGCAGTCCGGTTCAACGCCAAGTCTTCCCAACATCTAAAATCAATTCTACAACATGAAAGACTTATCTGTATAGCATTCTGGTATCTCTCCTTTTGACCATCATGATCTCCAGAGAGTGGTTACTTTCCCAGAATTGGAGGTTCTGGCTGCCCCATACAACACAAGCTTCCGTTTGCATCCCGGGTACCCCGTCTAGGTATGGTGGCCCTTTTCATTAAAGGAGAGGCAAGCTGCAAGTTTTGGTACCGGGCAACAGTGAACTCTTCCAGTGATGCCTGATCTACGGTCAACGTCTGTTTATAATACGGGCTGTAAATGATCGAGTTTAAAGTTCTGCGATCATCTGATGACTTTATAATCTTCTGGAAAACGAAGTTTGCACCGGAGAAGACTGTAACAAAGACGGGTTTGTTTTTAGTAGTGTGTTAAAATGAAGGAGAAGGTTGCACAACTGAGAAAAAAATACGAGGCACCCTAATGTCGAAATTGCCAAATTGAAAAAAAGATAAATAAATTGTGAGCACAGGTAGGTGCGACGAAGGAAAGCAAATGAATTTAACATCATATGCTTACATAAACGAAAGAATTAGAAACGGATTCATAGCATAGAGGTAGTATTTAGATCAAAGCCACTTAGTTTTGTAATATGTAGTAGTTGACTTTCTTGCCAATGCCAGTTTATGGCGCAATGTTGTATTTATTGGGTCAGCCTCCGCACGGATTTTTTCAATTTGTGTAATAAGAACACGAAATGTGATAATGAGGTGAGTTAACGTTTGAGCGATAAGCTGAAGCAGGGAACATGATCAACATATTACTTCCGCACACTGCAGTCTTCACAAACTTGCCACAAAAAGCTGCTCCAACACCAGTCGTAATGGGATGCAAATTCATGGGTGATATCTATGAAGTCTGGGGAACTGAATCACTTTTTGTGGTTAAACTGACTTACTGATTTTGCACTAAAGAGATTGCATATAGGATTTTCCCGACTGAAGCGTTCACGTCATTGGAAGGTTTTCCGAATGCGTGCAGACATCTACAGGGCTCCAGTGGAAAGTGAGCGCTCTGGAAACATGAGAGGTAGATTGCTAAATGGAGCGCTAGAAGAAATATTCACACCCCAGTTTGCTTTATGTTGAAAAGTTAATTTATATGTTAACGCTCGTGTTACTGGCACCTACAATGGCGACCACTTTCAAGTGCTGGCTGCATGAGGGTTGGGTAACATTTTTCATGTGTTTTCTGCCCCAGCAAAATGTATGAGTACTGTTTCTGTCAATAGTAAAACTTTGTCTGAATGGGCGTGATTCTAACTCTCTTTTAATGGCTTAACCAACTGATTCAGTCATCCCCACCTATCTGCTCTCCCTCGTATGATCTTCTCTGTTGATAGCCCGCTTGTCTTCCTTCTGAGTTCGAGCCATGTTGTCACTGCTATGATTCCGAATAATATTTTTGGTTTCCATAGTTTCAGCTCTGAAGCTATATTAAATCGATGAGGACGTTACAGGTGTTGGTGCCTCCGCCATCACGCGTCACTCCCTCGATAAAATTCGGCTCATCAAACTGGAGCGAAGCATCTTCTTTCCCAGCACTTGCAACACGGTTGAATCCTTGTGGATAAATCTGCGATGAACTGGACATCACCGGCAGCTTCCGCAAGCCCAGTGATTTAAACCAAGCGGGGCTGACAGGTAGGCACTGTCATTCTGTATCTTGGTTGACACATTTATGACAACACATACTATGATGTGACGCCTGTCTATCGACCAGCGGATTTTACGTCTTCGAACCATATGCTTTGCCCGGCCACTGAGTAGAACCACAGCAAGTGAGTTGTAAATCACTTGTGGTGAGGGCTGTGCATTAACGTCCTTCGGTCACGGTCACTGCAACGGTTAAGTCAAAAAGAATGCCGCTAAACGTATATTCTGATTCGCATACGTACGCAATACATTCAAGTACATTCCCTTTCAATCTTTTGCACGCATGTTTCCCGTGGCCTGAAAAGGCTCTGTTCACTACGCAAATAAATTCTACCACCTTCTTATGGTCAGAGAAAGGATAAAGCTAGTCAAAGGCCAAATAACATAGTCACTTTGTCAACCAGTATCAAAACTCCTGGCGCATTCCGTGTACTGTGTTAGGTTAATACCGACAGCTTAAAATAGTTTACCTAATCACACGTAACCCATGACTCCAGCGACGCGGATTCCCAAGCTGAGTTTGTCCGCGCTGTCATCAAATTGCAAAAAACACATAAAAGAGTGGTTGAAGGGACTGAAGGGAATACTACGTTGGTGAGACAAACTGCTACACGAATACCTCTGTATCCTAAATGTAAACGAACTCACTAATCAACCTATCGGGTAAACAAGGTCTTCATGGTTAGCTACAAGTCGACGAATGTGTGAGGTAACCACCAGTAATATAGAGACGGGATCATTAAATCAATTGCGTTGAGCTGAAGGTGAGAACATGCCAGAAAAAGCTAAGTAAACAAGATGCCAACAAAAAGGCTCTGCCAGCTAGAAACCAGATAAAAACTGAGTTTCGTCTTCCGGGTGCAATCGTCGCAAAAATTTACCCATGAGTGTGCAATACATGCAGAAAAACGTTTATCAATTTGTGCCGGGAAAACCCACCTGGCTAAGCAGTGTCCTAGGAACCGGAAGCGACCAACACACGAGATCCGCACTTTCGTCTCTGTCATGATCGTGTAGTGGTTGTCGGCGGACAGCGAGAAATTGCTTTCGCTGGTTCATGTCCTTGAACCTGGTAGATGAAAGCCGACATCCTCATGATGAGGTGCCCGGTGAAGGGTCTCGTCAGATATGGGACGTGAACGTCCACCAGTTTTGTGCACATCTCTCTTCACAACAGACTGCCGCCGGTTCTGTGGACGTGGAGATATACTTTCATGTATATCAGCTATATCTAAAGATTTCCAAGCGGTTGATTGTTTGTTATCCACTGAGGTTGTTATCGGTTCCGGACGTCTAGTGGTTGTTCGGGAACGTTTAGTCTACCCGCAACGCCTGTTGACAGGTAGGATCTAGAATAATCGCGTCTGTTAACAACCTGCTTCTAATAATTCTGAGCCCGCTGAACAACGGATTCGGATCCAAAGTGGAAGATGGTCGTAGTGGCGAGTTTCTTATTAGTGGAGTGCTAAGTTACAGAAACTTTTGTATAAACTGAATGTAAAATAACAACAGACCTCGATATTGAGTCCATCAAAGATACAAGTTCCGTGACTAACGGTTCGCCTAAAAATGATCAAATGCAACAGCTGCTTGATAGCGCAACGATCAAGTGCTAATGAAGACAAGGTACATATAAACGGAGGCTCAGTAATGGGGGATAAGGAAGAAATACTACGCGAGTTCAAGTTTCCATAATTAAACAATATCAAGATTTAGTACTACAACAACGTTGGCGTTCGTGAGGGAAGTGACGCGCACGGAACTTGAGTGGTCGCAAAAATCTCCACAAGAAAGGCTGGCGATCACTACGAAGAAGATTTCTAATCAAAAAGAAGTAACGGTGAGAAGGGAATTGATAACGACATGGAACGTGATCACCGATTTTCTAAAGAACACAAGACAGTCGTAAAACACTACGCAAACTGCTGCTACAACATCATCCGAGAGGCCAGTAGGTACTGCGGACGGTCTTCGTACCTTGCAACAAAAACGGATGATTTCACTTTGAAAAACGAATGTTCAATTATCGCGACAGTTATTGGAGATCTACTTGGGAAATACAGGTTCCAGGTGTCTGTCAAGTAAAACGTTCAAAGATCTGAAGGCCTAGATGGTTTCTGGCAAAGCATAATGAGTGGCAGCAAAGTGCTTCCAGTTTCGAGTGCACCCTTGAGGCGCCACCCATACTGAGGCGGCATGCTGAAATGCGTTGCCTTCTTATATGACTTTCTTGGACCAGCTTTCGTAATACGGCATTCAGCCCGTAAACTGTTTTGCCGCCTTTACGACCGGGAACTTTTTAAGGATGGCTGAAAAAACAGTGTGATGTATTACTTCAGTATCAATGCTAACTTAGTTTCGGGCTGGTGGAAACTCCTAGTATGACCTGTTGTAGTATTGCGAAGATCTCAATGTCAAAAGGTATACAAATAGTTGGGACGTGTTATGGAGGAGTGGATGATACTAAGCCTAGTTAATCCGGTGGTTCACTTTAGTTCAACCTTGTGAGGAGGTAGTTACGAATGGTACCGTGTCAATTTGAAACATCATCAATGATGGAAGTTACAGTGGTCGTTACTAAGGCCAAATTAGTGAAGCCACCGTCGAATAAAGTGAGAACGCATATGCATCTCAAGTGTTTACAGAGGTATTCTGCGGTAGCGCTTGGGTGCATTCGTAATATATCACCGCGCTTTGCAAAATCCTTCAAATAAAAACAAAGCAACTACTTAGGTACTTGTTATCGCGTAGTAATAAATAGTCGTATTCATTGATGAGACAGTGTAAATAGCATATGTAAGTCCCGGACATGTAATGGTTCCTCAAGCTACGCCTAGCATACTCGCAACATCTGAATCTAAAATAATCGCGTCCGTGATGCAGCATGCGTACGTAAATTCTGGGCCCACTGAGCAACCGACTCCGGTCTAAAAGTGAGGATGATAGCAAAGGTGAGCTTCTTATTAATAAGACACTAAGGCATAAGAGGGATATTTTAACAACCAAACTGGAGGAAGTAAAAAAACCATACTGAATTCGCCAAGTTTATAAGCTTCGAGACTAACGATTCACGCTAACGTAACCAAATACGAAAATTCACGTAATGGCGGAGTAATAAAGTGCAAAGGTAACCCAGGCTGACAGAAAAAAAGGTACGGCGGTAGCAAGTAAGGATGAACAAACTACGTCAGATCAAGCTTTGACAAGGAAGCGGTATCAAGCTTTGATAATTCAGCGAGAGTAACCTTTGTTGGAACAATGATATGTCGCGCACATAAATCTAAAGTTATTGTGAGTCCTTGCAAGGAGGGTCCGTAATTACTAACAAGAACGTTTCGAGTGCAAGAAGGAGCGGGAGCAACCAGAACGAAATGGTCGAGTACAGGGTGCGTTATCAATGAGTTTCTATCAGGCACACGACAGTCATCAAGTATTCAACGCAGACGGCTACTTGAGAAGTGTGGAAAAAAATGTCAATAAATTCGGACAGAGAACTCAAAAATGTTGGTTTAATTTGGTGTGACGCAACCCACCAATGGTTTACACGTGTTACCCCAAATACGTGCGCAATTTTGGCCCACCGACATCTGCTAAAGGTTTAAGTCTTCCGAATGAGTAATCTGGTGTGCGCCTTGCAAAATGAGTAGTCGGTGGAACCTCAACGACACTATGTGCATTCCATCAACGTCGTAGCGTTTCGCTTAAAAATGTTTGAAGTACTCATATGTTTACCTGAATGTGTATGGGTAATAACGGACATCCAGCGCACTCGAACTCGAGCCTCACGCCGACCACTTGCTCCTCGTTCCGTATCATTATTTACACGTTGATTTCACACATCCAAAAACTACTGCCAATTTACCCGGCCTTTCTAGACGGGAAGTCTCTTATCATGTTGTCCGTCAAAGTTCACCCAACCGAGTAAAACGGAGAAAGGCAGACACCGCTAGGGGTATTCCATGGTGACTCATGGCAAACAGGTTAGCGAAAAGGAACCGCAGATACAAAACATCAAAACTTTACAACTGCACAAAATACCACAATGTGAGGAACATGCACAAGGAAAACCAAAACATTCTTTTACAAAATCCAACCTCTACTTTAGGTAGTTGCAACAAATACTAAGAGAAAATAAACTACCCAGTGCTACGGCACCTGATCTTATCAACGCCAATGAGCAGTATTACTCTTACTACGTACTGTGAGTTCCCAACATCTGCAAGTGATAAGTTGATTATCCCTCACTGGCTGCCCCGAATGGAGATTCACTCCAATCAGACTTCAAAAGGCTACAAGGATTGTCGGTGGAAAACCAGCTTTCATTCAACCTGAGCAAGTGAACGGCTCTTCTTGCTCGCCGATGCACCAGGTGAAACTATTACGTGGCCGGTGTCCCTATTACATCAGTATTGCAGAAGCGGGATTTCGGAAATGTACTGCAAAAAGACTTACGGACTTCCTGCAACTCGTCTACGCTAGCGGGCAAGGCCAATGGAGTAATCAGCTTAGTTGGGAGGAAACCGACTCGTCCTCATCGGACCCGATTCCCATGTTTTCATTATAATTCCAGTCACTATAGTCCCAGTCGCAACTAAATTCAAGGGCCTGTTTGCCGCATTTGCTACCTTACGTTAACCCACTTGAACTGGTTCAACCACGAGCAGCGAAAGGAGATGTAAGATTATGAAGACTGTCCCGTAGACGGAAGGAAAACACTTGAACACTTTTAGTCTCGAACACTGCCGTCTTACGGACGGTTTAATGGTGGTCCACAAGATTCAGTTAGCCGAGCTCATTCCTGTGCTCGTCTGCTGCAAATCAGCGGTAGTGCTAGTTTCATTGAAACCCGTTTTCTTAGGCCTGAAAGGCAACGCGGCAAACTGTGTTGAATGGATAACTCTTTTTCTGGGTGAGTTCCCTATCACTAGAGTATCGACCATGGAGGCCTTCACGGCAGATTCGTTGAAAGCATACAAACGCCGATCCGACACACATACTCCTTATCGAAAACTCCTCTCTTTTGTTCTTTCACCTGTACCCCTACCCCTATCCGACGAAAATAGACAGAAAATGTCTTATGCGCTTTGTGAGTTTGTTGCAGTAGTTTTGGTAATCTGTTGGATGTCTGATTGCTGTGGACCAACTTTGTTATTTTCCTTCTTGAGCCACATTCAATTCCTCTACTTATCACTATCGCTTTGGTTGCTACCCCTATCCTTCTGTCAATATAAACACATACCTCGTCGCCGTCGGGCAATTCATCAGCACCCTGCTTATGACCTCCTTATTCTTGTCCATATCCGCTTGCACCTATGTTCTGCAGATTTCTTCAAACGCACCCAGCCACGGGTTACCATATTCAGGTCCCCCTCCGCAAGACCAAGAAGCAGGTAACTTACTTGATTGTGCAAACTACCGGTGAGAACTGTCCCACTTACTGAACAGTTCTGCTGTACACAAAACAGATCTAATTTTTTCAGAAAGATACCAATTTTAGTTACCCCATTTCTCGGTGAAAGGGCTTTCACAGAAACAGTGGAGTCAGATTCAACCACTTAATATCCGATTCTAGCTGGCGTCCTACAAGGTGCCCCGCCTGATCCACTGCTATTTCAAAAACATGTCGATTACCTTTTCGATCTCATTATCAAACATCGCCCCACTTTGTTTTATCGACTTGGGTATCCAGAGCAATTGTGATCCCGATGAGTTACAGTGTGATTTTAATAGCATTGGGTGCGGGTCGGATGGCTGAAGTCTCCCTCCAATCGACAGCGGATGATGCGGGAGTCTGAACGTGATGCCTAATGCACAGGATGCAGCAGGTGTCAAGAAAGCTCAACTAAGGAGACCTGGGGAAGTGGTGGCCGGCTAGGTTATCTTTCTCTTATCCTTGGGTGGCCGGTAAAGAAGTGTTCGGAGCTCAAGATGACAGTAAGAGTCTCACGTTTTCAAAACATCGTTAGATTAATGATCTGCTCTTTTCGTTTTGTGTGTTGCAGTCTTCCCGGCCAGTGATATATCCTGACCGTTCAGGGCACAAAAGGCCCTCTAGATTGTGAAGTAGACAAACTGGCTGAATTGGAGTAAGAGGGACCTAAAGTCCCGACCAGACGTTGGAATCGCTGCAAGTGATTTAACACAGAGCGATCTACTCACGGGTTCGAAGTTGGAGGCTGAAGTCAACCGAGTTCATTCAGTTCGCCCGTTTCAATGTCATCGGTTTTCCGTTGACCTGGAAGACTCATTGAAAACAGGGCGCTAAAATAACCCGCGATGAAGGCATCATGCAAGTCTGAGATTCCGTTTTTATTTCAGCGTCGTCGTGTGATAACACATTTTTGGATCACCACACTGTGTTTATTTTGTTTGCATGCCTTCCCCCGCGGACCATTTGAAATTCCGCGGCATGGTAGGTGGTATTTCCCGCAGGTGGTCATCGACTGTAGAAATGACCGTGGTCGGTCGTAAGTTTTGCTGGTGGCCATTCAAAATGTGGTTAGAGATTGCTATTTCGGTGTGACGCTATCCTCAGTTAGTTGCCCGTTTTTTATTGAGCAGCGTGAGTGAATAAGAAATGTCATTTTTGTCGGCGACATAAGTGTTTCGTGGATGCAAACTGCATGGTGTTTTTAGAGTGTGACCTAACCCTAGTTCGTCTGGTTGGGGCAGATTCACAAGATGATGTGGTTGCCCGCGTATGGCTGTAAGATGTGACTGATTTGGGAATGAACTAGTATGCTTGACGAACGCTGTTTTCGATGGGTGAGTGGTATATAGTGTACAAATTTAGGATTTCGAATTTGGGCTTGAGTGTTATTGATCTGTTTCTAATTGTGTTGTGCGAAGCTGTTGGTAAATGACACCTGGTTACAGTGCTAATAAGTATTTTATCGTGTTTGTGTTTCTTTTGAAGTGGTTACTAGCGTATTGGTGGAGTCTTCGTCACGCAAGCTTTATGCACTTTAAAGGTAGGTGACGAGAGAAGAAAGCCTCGCCCAAAGATCATTTGCTGAAGCACTGAAGCACTACAGGGTGCCGAATGATACTTCCTGCACTGCTTCGCCTACGGTTGGCCGTGGTCTCATCATCATAACCTAGGATTCTTCTTGTCCTCTCTATGCTGTTCTAGCTTATTGCTTGGTGACTTGACTGTTGTACATTTTAGGTGTTAGTTTGCAGGCTGAAGTGAATATCGCCGACGAAACTTGAGGACTGTTCGCTACAGGCTCGGTAGGCTCGAGCGGCAAGTGTTTGCCAGGAGTAAACGATGTGATTTGTTTGAAAAGCATGCGTCACCTGGTCGACTTACCGGTGGAGGCAGCCTCCGGCACCATTTCTGATAGCAAAGTATGTGATTAAAGCATGTGCACCGCAGTTACTTACCTCTAGGCACACGGATCACGTAGTTTGTGGAGATGTTGCTGATAACGGGGTATAGTGGAAATTGCGGTTTTCGGTGTTGAATGTTAAGTGGCAGTAGGCATATCGATGACTGTTAGAATGCATTACGTAGGCATACCTCACAAGGACCAAGTTGTAAGGGAAGTTGGTTCTCGTTGTGAAGCTGATGGAGCTGATGTAAGGTCAGACGACGTTTTGAATGCAGCCGGTGTTGAGTCTCTGTTTGCACCCCTGCATGTAGCGGTGTGTGTCGCAGATACGGAACCCTAAGGGTGACACCGTATTACCTGCTGACCACAAGAATGCATTGGTATTATCTGGTTATCACCCCTCTGTTAACCCCATAGCTGGCTTGCATTGGAGGAGCGGGTATGCTTTTAAACCTGGGCCCGTCGAAGGGTTGTCAGAAAAGCCGCGCGGTCAACGATCACTACAGGGTTACGTGAACGTCTCATCGGCCCCATAATTGCTGGATATTCCATGAATTACCCAAGGAAAGACCCTTAACATGAGGTCAGAGTAAGACAGCGATAACGAATGTCATACGAGGCTTCCGTCTACGCTACACTACAAACTTACGGCAGCTGATTTAACATGCCACTTGTCCTCCCCGACATAACACTACCACCAAGCTACCGGTAACTTTCAGTTGGACAGGCTTCTAAATCGATTGTTGGGTTACTTCCACAACCAAAGTATCATTGTATGGTGGCCAAGTATCGCGCCTTCATGCATTCGTTTATACTTCACAATATGCACCCATATCTGGTTTATGGTAAAAGACAGGGATAAGTATTGATGACGAATTTACATTGTGTAGTTGCGCAATATTCAAAGGCTATTCACTCATGCCCCAGAGCCTATTAGTTTGTCTAGGAGATGGTTGCCACCGCTGTCACTCAATCAATGGTAGCAGGACGATTTAGTAGGCTACTAAAGTGTTTGC
>LUCH01005661.1:18918-39322 GCA_013368495.1 Paragonimus heterotremus | reverse complement strand
GATTCGCGCCAAAAGGACCGTTTTGCCTTTTCAACGACCTTCAAGGCGAATCCCGTGAAAGGGATAATTGCCCTCGATTCTCCTAGAAATGAAATAGTGTAATTGATAAGATTAATGTTGCCTGCTTCAACGAGAGTACAAACGTGCCTGGACATCGCGTCAGTTTGCACCTTCATCAACATCTCGCACCCCGAGGTTCGCAACGTCTACCGGATTTCATGAAATACATTGAGGAAATGGAAGCATTTTCAATGCTCACTGCACTTTGAAGTTGTCCAACGATCTGTTAAAAGTGTCACGATATAGAAGGAGAAGGACCTCACCCATGCGGCACAGTGGTGATATTGTTTTAACAGTGATTCATTTGCTTCTGGATACTGACCACTTTTTATTATTAGGGTTCGATACTGTTGGTGGCTTTACTAGCCTTATCTCAGTGTCTCTACCCTCCCTACTCTCTTATACTCGGGAACACCATATGTATCCTCCGGGAAATGAGGGCTAGGGAAATTGTACATTCCAGTGCAAGTCTCAGGTTTTCACGAATCTTCCGCTGGCACCTTAAGTCCTGTGCACATTTTCACGCAAGTGGTTTTCTTTGAGATCTTCATGCCTCACCCCCCAAATAGGCTTCTATCAGTTTGAGGTTTCAAACTAAATAACCTCCCCTTGATAGAAAATGCGATAAGTCATAACGATTTTTACACTCCTTATCTGGACATAGATTGAGAGCATTCTTCTGACATAAAGTTTATCCAACTACGTAACTTCCTGTTATTAAAGATGCCGTAGAAATGAGCGATTGTGAGGTTGAAGGGTTTTGGTGCATGTAACGAAGTGATATGTGATAAGCAGCATGCGAAATAAACCTATTTACAACAGTATTTGGGAACGATTGGGTGTTTCTGGATGATGAGCCTTTCTTACACGGGGTTGAACAAGTGACCACTGCGGTGAGTGCGCAGACGCTTCTATTGTTTGTTTAAATGCAAAGAAGTGACACCAACAAAACAGTGACTGATGTCCTACTGATAAAAACATGGATCTCACCGAGGTCTTTGCACATCGTTCTTCAAACCTAACTGAGTAGCTCCTCAAGTGACTTGGTATTCTGAACAAAGATAACTCAGGATCGCCAAAATCCTAAGGACCCTACATGACTTGAACGTTTCAGTCAGATCTTTCCTCAATAGCCATCTCCCTGGTAGGTCACGGTCTGGTTACCTTGTCGGACGTTCGTTGGACTGGCGATTAATCTGAGATAAAAAACGACTTAAACTTGCTGTCACTCTTCCGAAACTTTTTGACCGTTATATTGAATGCATATCTCAGGCGTGGACTGCGCAATCAAGAAGAGGCTTTATCCTTGCCTTTTATGTTGGTAGTGATAGTCAAGGTTTCTTCTGATGGATTACCTTTCGTACTTGATGGAACTCAGTATTTAGTATTTTGGTTGTTGTCCAACCCTTCAGCAATCACTTCGGCCCATAAGCAACTTCGACTTCAAGGTTGCGCATCCGTATTAATGTTTCAGCTGACGAAATTTAGCTGTTATTGATTGAAAGAGTGGAAACGCTGATCGCTTGTATTCTTTTGCAATAAGTGTTAGTTCTTAGCGGTTTGTCCGCAAGAGTGAATTATCCAGGGTCACTACACACACCCACGCAAATATACAACGTTTTTGACATGGAAACGAAGTAGCTCAGACTTCTTACCGACTGACTAATGTACATTGGAAAGATCGTCATTTTTAAGACAGAACCGTGATAGACTCCATTTTACTGTATCAGAGGTAACCCATGTAAAACTCATCCCGCCAGGAAGCTTTCCTCACGTATCGGTTCCAATTCGTCAAGACAACCGTTCTGAGAATTAAATGGTAGCTGACCACCTTGAACACACTTTCGAAACCCGGGTGGCAAACTTCAACTATTCGGCCGTTCTGAACTATTCTTGTAATATCATCAAGGAAACGGGACCTCCGGTTGAAGAATCTAAGATTCCTGACGAACGACATTTTCTTATCAGTGAGATGAAATATCAGGTAATCCTGTATTAATGTCGACATCACATACAATGTTATAGAGATAAAAACCGAATGGACCGTAGTCAAAAATATCTTCTCCACTTTCTTTCTCATATGCCAAGATACTTCTTGCCGGTCTTCAGTAATACCCAAGTGAGCACCTTACCCAATGAAACCAAAAATGAAGCTGTGGTGAATTGGATGTTTCCCCGGTCTGCATGTTGTACGATGTGCAAAATTTCTCAGAATCATAGCTCATATTGTACATAGGATTGTAACTACCTTTGTCTCTCGTCTGCCTCCTACATGTCATCGCATTTGTTTGTTTGCATGCCCGTAGGCATACAAGCACCACTGGTGCCACACAAACTTCCGAATTGTTCGCGTGATCGACAGTCGAATACTTAAGCTCCTCAGCTAGCTTCGAGCATCGGTGCCGTTCAGCAATGGTCGCGTTCTAATGTGACTAATGTATAATATAATAATAATGGTATACTTATCAACGCACCTGTGAGAAGAACCCTCAGATGAGCGTGATCAGTACACACATTTTAACGTGAAACACATACCGTACACATAATTAGTTGCACGATACACCAATTATGGGAATAAAGTAAGAAGACGGATACAATAATACAGGATAATTCTAGTTTATGGAGAAGCATTTGGCTCACTTGCTTCTAAAACGATAGTTCTGAAAATTTTCAATGTTGAATTTTGAAACATGCTGGGTAGTTACATCGATTTTCGATTCACAAGATTAACGTAGGCCTTATGTTCAAGGTCATGCCGGGAAAAATATTTCTCAGGATAAGGAAAATGAACAGTCGAAGAATTTCTCCATCATTTGATCCAGACGGTTCCGGAAAACTATATAGAGACTTTTGTGGAGATGAAGGAAGATATGAGGGTTCCAATATTTTCGGAGAAATGGGCCGGAATTCGTTATTTCCTCAAAATCGGCGGAATTTCACAGACCTCGCGAACTGTCTAACCAGTAAGAGATTTTGATTGTCCGGATGTTATGGAATGTTGGCTCGTGTTAGAATTTATCGTAGAATCAAGAATGGAACGCAAAATTACGTGATAAGCAGGAGAACGTAAAATGATCATGTGAAGTATGACGAGTAAAGGAATCTCATATTTTCTGACCAAACCTTTTATATAAAATTTGCAGTTTTGTGGTGGTTGATAAAATACACATCTCTAACAAACAACTGTTATCGTATAACGCAAAAAGGGATCGATTCATAGCTTTTCCCAGTATATGACTCCAGCCGAATTCCGATGTCAATTTAGTATATACGGCCGTTATGTAGAATGGGAAAGATGTTTAACAACACGGGAAGATTGTCAGGTGGTCTGTTAGGATAGAAAGGGGAACATATTTGCATGCAATCATGTGAGGCGAACAGGCCAAGTTATATATATTTTCAACAGTTTTACCCTGCACAGCTATTGCGTAGTAGCCAATAACAATACACAACTGGTAATCATTAAGTATGGAGTAAGAGTGTACCAGGATGGTTTTGTTACTACTAACGGGGGTGTGTATAATGTTACCATGTGTTGACTATGGTTTTGTTGTTCAGCTGCAGGTTTTGGGCAGAACTCTGTACGATATCTATCCTGCTGGAGAAATAATAAGCTCCAAAATTGAGAATCGTCTCGAATGGTGATCCGTTCGAACTGTGTGTGACGTTGCATTACGTGGTATATGTTTACCCTTGGATGTTATTAGATTAGATCAGATGTTTAAATGGTATTACGTACGTTTTCAAAAATATCGTCCTCGGGCAGGCAGAGTTTGAAAATATGCATGACGTTTCTTAATATCAGGAAAGTTTATAAGCCTCGTTTGGATGAAGGTATATTCTTACTGGCTCCAATTGCGTGTGGGAGCATGTATCAAGTGTAGGTACATTTCACCAGGAAATTTGAACGCAGTGTTTACGGGATTTAAGAGCTGTCAGAGTGAACTCTTTGATTCTGATGTTATATCTTGAGCCATGCTGAAAGCAAATCGCGAGATTGACTGTAAATTTATTGCCATAAACTAGATTATGCATGAGTGCAAGGTTCAGCTTGAGACGCCGTAACCAAAGAGGATTTAGTTCAAGCATCTGGCAGCGTTCACTTTAGTTTAGCGAAGATGGATAACCCACTAAAACTTTCCAGAGCTAACCCATCAGACTTGCGCAAGTGACTATATATGAACTTGCACTACTCGAATTGTGGTCATGCGCACAGTTTACAAAGGTATAGTCGAGCTGCAGGAGGGAAGACTGAGTGCTTAATCTATCCAATCGTTCGTCTAGTTTTAGTAACTAGGAAAAATATGTGTTCAGTGAAATTGAACGTGCTTGAGCAAAGCATGCCCAGGTCGTGGACTTAGTTGGCAGTTGAAATACCATGACCATCCAGCTTTCAAAAGTCCTCTGGTATATGACAACCGTGTGCGACGATGGAGGATTTATTGGCTGAGAATTTCATCAGCCAAGTTTGACACCAAGTCTCCAGTGAAATGAAGCCCTCCTGTATATTTCCTAAAGAAGAATTGAGATCGCCAGGAGGAAAAATGTAGACAAGTTTGATTTCATCAGCGATTAGGAATAGTTTGCCGTGCTTGAGAACTTCACAGAGTAACGGCCCCAGGACGCTTCATTGAATCACTCCGCTGATGACTGGTCTGGGCGATGAGCTGTTATCTCCTATTTTCACTGCTTGTGTGCTGTCTACGAGATATGAAGCAAGCCAGCTGAGCAATTGGTCACAAATACCGAAAGATGCCATTCTGATCGGAAGGCGCTTGTGAGGCACACAATCGAAAGTTTTTTGCATATCGAAAAGTATAATAATAATTGCATTCCCTGAATCAGCAGATGTTGTAATGTGATTAAAGAATTCCAGCTAACACGTTATGCACGAACGTTTGCTGAGGAACCCATGTTGGGAGTGGTTTATAAGATTTTATGATGATAAGAATTTAATCGTGTGACATTTTATTATCCTTTCCAACACTCTAGAACAAATTGAAGTGGGGTTAATGGGACGATAATTGTTGATATCTTGTCGCTAGCCACCTTTGTAACGGGGATGAATTACAGACATTTTCCATTGGGGAGGGATGGAACCCAATGATAGAGAAAGTGTGTAAATATTAAACAGAAGAAGAGGAATATCATCCCCTCCGTGACTGGGAGCAACAGGATGAATACCCTCCGGAGCAGGAAGATGAGAAGGTTTGATAGCAGCTAACTGAGAGCGTATTTTCACTGTACCAACAGTAACGTGGCTTAGAAACGTGTTTTGTTTTTACGGGGAGAGGTGAAGGCAATATATTTTCTTCGGTGTTGAAGGAAGCAGCAAAATACGAATTGAGGGACTCGCAGATTGTTACAGGATCATCTACGGTGGTTTTGTTCTGTCGTGTAACTATTGAGATAATAGGGTCTCTTGTACAGTTTCCGCATTTCAATAACGACATCAACTCATGGCTCTTCTCTTCGTTATTCAACGCACGTTCATGTGCTTTTCGGTGTCGTGATTTCAGTTTTTTGAGCCTACATTGCTCTTTTGGAGTGAGAACCCTGCCTTTACCACGAATTACGGCGCTTTGCTCTTCCCGGAGTTAAGATATTCATGCAAAACCTGAAATGTTCATTAAACACATCGGTTGCAATACTAAGGTCAAAGGTCAGAAATAATGTTATCCACACCAGGGGACTCAACAGAGTGGCGGGCATGTTCCAGTCGATTAATCTTATTTGGTGATAACATGTTATATTCGACATTTTTAAGGCTTTTAGGTCAAACGTGTAGTTGACCACGTCGTGATCACTTCCTGGAAGCCGTTCTACGACGAATACTTTAACAGAAGAGATACCTGTTATAAAAATGAAATCTAAATTGTGGTCTAGTCTGGTATGTACTAAAACGTGTTGGCGCCAACCATTTACTTGAACACATGCGAGAAACTCTGCTTAACTTGCAGGGGCTGTGAAAGAGGTCCAAGAAATATTGGGCATATTGAAATCTCCACCAATTATTTTGTACTGTGTAGGCAATGTTGATACATAATTCAGTCAATTAATAAGGTTGGTCATGCGTGGCGTTGGGTGGTGTTTAGACGCATCCTAAAAGTAGTTCACAGAGTTCAGTTGATACTGATTGCCACAATGAGTCATCAATTCTATCAAGACACGGCTCATCGAGTATGGTTACAGAATACTGCCTACTTAAGTAAATTAAACACCCACCGCCACGTCCTGTACCACGATTTTTACGGAACATATGATAACCTATAGCATTTAGTTGTGTGTTTGAAGTGTCAGGGGTACACCAAGCTTCAGTGGACAAAATTATACACTGATTATATAAGAAGATGGAAGGTCTGAAAATATGCCTCTTGTTGACTAGTGAGCGTGCATTCAAAAGCAACAAACTTGGTGCATGTTCCTTATTCGGCGTCATTTTCAGACCTTTAAAAATGTCCAGAACAGAAGGGCCTTTGTGATTCAGAGACACTAGTGACGTCCCTTGGTCTGATGCGGTTGTGGGGGGCGCGTCGATGCCTAGTGGAATGTCGTCTGCGTCTGAGTCCATGACAGGAAATTTTGGAAGTGTCAGTAAGGTGTGTTGGGGCAATGGGGATATGGGAGGTGGACTGGGCAGGGAAGGCTTGATCGGTGTGTGACGCAATAAAAAGGGTAAGGTTGAAATGGACTGGTTACATCTACGGGCACGTTGTCGGGGAAGGGATCACGGGTTGCATTTAAGTGAGCGTTAATACTATGGGGGCTGTTCGTATTAAAAGGGGCGTTAAGCATGGGATAAGCAACTCTGATGGAAATAGTGGGGTTTTGGTTAAGTCTCGCTTTAAAAGGTGTGTCACTTGAAAGATTGCTATTGTTGGAAGGAGGTCGAAGATTAGGGGTTGGTAACAGATACATTCTTTTTTCCCTTGGTGTGGGTATCAGTTTACGTGCTTATTTTTTCCCTCGTAATGCGGAGGAGGTGAGCACGAGCGACTCGTAGGATAGTGAATTGAGGAGGGTTTATTAAACCCAGTGAACCGCTGGTGGCCGTTTGTTGGGTTTCTTTGAGATGAGTTTAAAGTTGGAATGCCGGCGTGTGTCTGACTGGTAGATAGTCTGAGCCTTACTCTGTCTGATCTAACTACCGCGTTGACAGGTCGAGATCTAAAATGCTCATCTGGTTCAATATGGGCACAATTATTTACATGCTGTTGTTTGGAAGTTGACTCGTCAACGGGGGCCGCTATTTCGTAGGGCAGGTTGTTGGAACTGTCGAGATATACTGTTAAATTAATCAAGTCGGCGAGTATGTTGTCCTCTGTTGTGTCGTTGATGTTTTCAAGGGGCACAGTGGCATGCTCATGTTTGATGCAATAATAAGAAGCTACACACTCAGCCGGACCCGATTCACCGCCCTTGGACATCGTCACACCTTGTTTGGATGTGTCGTGAGCCACACGCTTGGAGGTGACAGTGTTGCGCAATAAGCGATTTTGACATTCCCTCTCAAGTGGCGTTCCATCCTGCATAATTCTTATCAGTGTAAGGGAGGTCTTGGACTTGATAAGGTCCTGACATTGAATGAATTTTCTCGCAATTGTTTCGCTCTGGAATTTGAACGAAAGCGTCCAGCAGCTCCTTCAAGTCTTCTTACGAAGACGAATGCAGGTATATGATGTCGGGTCTATATTATCAATCCTCGTGAGTAGCTTCTTAATGTCATCGAGGTGAAGCTTATCTGGCACATTGAATACGAGGGCATTATATGTACAACGCACCGTTTTGTGATTTCTGTTGTCAAAGTGTTCAGAAACCTGCTTGTGCTCTCTGTGTTATCCATCTTGGGACTTTGCGGCACTTTGAAGATGTAAGATAGGGAGATAAGATTCTCCGTTAGAGAATCGAATACAGCAGAGCTTGTTTGTGACTGGGCAAGTCAAACTACCAGTTTAGATACCTTACCAAATAAATCAGTCAATACATTGCCTTGGGGGATAGAACGGTTCATAGTTAGACGGGTATTGGTAAGAACCACCAGTCTATCCTCATCCCCTCTAAAGGTAGCATCTTAGGAAGGGCCTTTGCAAGCTTCGGGCCCAGAGCGTTTGCCCTTAGGTGGCTTAAAATCTACTTTAGAGCTAGAACAAGTGATTTTGACCCCAATCGATCTTGTTTGACGACCGGTTTTGGTTATCATAATTTGTTATATAAGGATATTTTTAGACAGACGGGGACGTAGATAAAATGTAAGCGAACTGTACGGCATGAAAGTTGTCAAAAATAATAATTATATGCGAAGCTTCAGATTAAATATCCACGCAGTAATTACTTGCCCTTTTCGTTGCTTATACCTGGAAATTGTTGAGTTAGTGCACGCACCCACGAAAAGGCTGTGAAGTTGTCAGCTATGTTCACAATGGCTCCAACACGTCCGATCAAGTTTTGTCCCAACTTACCGCCTCACCGTACACCAACCCAGCTGACCTTTCTAAACGTCCGTCGGCTCAACTACAAAAGTAAGCCAGGCAACGTCGCAGCAATTATTTTGAGGTGCTGGCTTTTATGCACCTAGATATTGTTTGCCTTACAGTAAAGCCTATGGCAAGCGTCCCAGTTTTCTTCGCGTCAGCGCCATTTGACTGACACGTATAACCAGTCATATCACCAGCAATAGCTTCGGGTAAAGACCACGGTTAGAACTGATCTTCGTTTTTACTGGTTATAACTGTTGATGCCCTAACCCATCCTTGTTCCCCACAACGGTTCATAAGTCGGAACTTTTGTTTGCCACATTATCCAAAGTTTAGGCCATCCGCTTTAACAAGTCTCTTGCTAGTCTGTTGGAATCTGATAGTTCACCAAAGCCGACGCCGCTTCCTGTGGCCCCTTACCATTGGGGCCAACTTGCCTGCTAAGACGGTTAGGTTATTACTAACTTTACACAACGCATCTTCTTAGGTTGGACCACCAAGTTTCCACTGTAGCTCTCTAGAGTTGCTTATGAAAACTTGGCCATCTAACTTTGTGAATACTTGCCACAAACTTTCTATTGCTTGGTCCTCACACAATTCATGGTGCTGCAAAGAAGACAATAAACATTTTCCCCAATTAAAAGTTCGCGCTGCTTGCTAGTCACGTCAACGCTGTTTTTGGATGTTTATCAAGCCGACTACAACCGAGTTCTTACAGAAGAGGGGCTTTTTCAAGAACGAGTTGGTGAAGGAGGCTGAAAAATGGGTTTGTTTGGTGCTCGATCGACTGTTGCAAGGCAAGCGATTCAACGGCCTTCTTCAGGCCAATCCTCCAACAGTAAAAAAGGAGCAATAGAATCCCCAAATGGAGAGGTCATACTGTTAAATTTGTTGTGGTCTGTCTGGTTACCGTTGCACATTCCGTAAACGTCTGTTGAACTAGTGTTTTAATTACGTCGCTGGGTTCAATTAATACGTAATTTGTTTAACACTGGCCCCGTGTTAATATATTCGTCAAGTAAATTGTGCCAACTATTTTTTCTTACTTCAATTGTTTCTTCCTCCTTCCCCCCTTATTTTAAGCGGTCCCGGCCCTGTAAAATTTTGGATGCTCAAGATAACCACATGTGTTGCATACCTTTTTGCAGTAGCTTATGTTTCCTACCATTCCTTGGCCGCTGAAAAGCTCTCCCACTCCCGACTCATTCTTCACAGTTTGCTTAGATGAGCCCACTTCCGTTTCATTGCTCTTCAGTACTGATCGGTGCTTGGCTTTTCAGTTCGTTGTACGAGCACATCCTCTGTTTGGCGTTTAAAGGTTTTTCGCATACGTGATAACAAAATGGTTACTTTGTCTCTCACTCTTATGTTCAACTTAACGTTACACGCAGGCAGAGCCATTAGTGATCAAAAGCACACTATTACTCTTTGCACTTTCAGGCACAGCAATCGACTAGCTGTCGAAAGTTGCAGAAAGCCATCCTTGTCAGCGTCACCACCAAGATCTTTAAACGCGAATTACAGAAGTATATATAGAGGTTCCTTTGTGAGCAAAGGAATAATGGTGTTCTTGAACAAGGTTTACTGAAGGGGTCTTGCTTTAACAATCTGTGGGTGTTCCTGCACCACACTACAGAGGAAGCCGATAAGCGTGAAGTGGGTGAAATATGTTGCTTATAGTGCCAGAAAACGTTTGATTATGTCAGTTGCGAGCTATTTGTGTAGAATCACAGCGAGCGAATATACCACCCGTAATATGTGAGCCGATTCAGGAGTTCAGAGGCAGGAGCTCACGTAGGGTGAGAGAGTGGAGAATACGTTTTAATGCAGGACCTTCACCACACGGTTCCCCCCTTCCCTCTTCCGTATACCCCGGTTTGTGCAGGCTATATACAAGCAACTTAGTTGGACCACGTTAACTCTACGCAGGTGATAAAACTGGTTGACAGTAAACCGAAGTCGGGCGTTATTCAAAGCATTAACTCAAGAAGTTGTTAATGAGTACTACAGTAGAACCTTCCACCGAACATCTTAGTTAATTACATGTCCAAAACACGGAGTTCCCTCTAACCATTTCATCAAAGCAGAAGGAAGACATATGTTGCTAGGTGTTGGCATTTCATTTACTCTCATCAGTCGCAAACGTAAAACATGCCATTTATATACACCATACAGATAAGAACAGCCAGGGACTAGACTCGCACACAGGCAAGCCACCTATTACATAACCAAGCCTATGGCAACCCGACAGGTTGTCTCAACCATTTTGTGTACACAACGCCGGCTGGTAATTTTGGATGAGCATCGCTCCGCAGGAAGCTAATAACAGTTTGAATGAGGGAGACAGTAAACTGATGTTACACGATTTATGTTCGGACAAATTTCGGTGCACCTTTGTAAATGCATGCTACTGACCATTTACATATCAGTGAGAAGGCAAATAAGATAACAGGGGAAGTCAGTCATTAGCGCGTGCAATCATTGTCACTACCAAGGTAGCGACAACCTTACAATCTTTTCTGAACATACAACACGGGTTTGAACTTTCGGATTGCACCAGCCTCAGCATAGCGCAGTGTTTGCCTGTGTGACGTTGAGTTGATAACGCGAAATGCCACTGTGGGATCGCATTGACGTTGCGTCATTAGAGTGTGACGCGCAATGGATGAAACAGGTTCTTTGTTTCTATGCGCGACTGAGACGTCTTGTGTCTGCATCACCTGCTTCCCGACCCACTTCGGGATGTGCCCCTCCTTTTAGATGTACGCCGCCGCCGCTTTGGACGACCAGAGCCGGGACTACTGTGATAAGGGTGGAAATGACAATTTGGCCAATTACCTCTGGCCTGACAAGTTAGGTATATATATAGCCCAGGGAACCGTCACAAGCTTCTGTTAGCATTATTTGTCAAGCACCTGGGTTCTAAAAATTTCATTTTATTGTTTGTAGACAATTATTTGAAGTCCATGGATTACGCCGAGAAAGCTTAGTGCACCTCAGCCCAAGGCCTCTGAAGTTCTAACTTGGGGACAGAGATGTGAATAGAGCACCTCAGGTAGTTTCATTGTTTGTTTCTACATCACTCTATGGAGCAACAGTTGGAAGAATACCATCAATGTTCTTGTACGAACGGTTTGAGTGGTCAGTTTGCAGCGACAAGATGCTGAACCCTCAGTGTGCGACATGTGCTATCCACAACGGTTGAGCGCCCTCCAGTCAGTTTACTCGACCTATCATGGTTGCCTCCTGTCACAGGCCGCTGGTTGCAAAGTCCTGTATTATAAGATTCTCTAACTTTCCGAACTATGTGATCTAACCTAATGTGCAGAAAACGCGTTGCCCTGACATTTTGTTTATCGGATTGTTGCCCGTATCCTAAGCCCAACCTAAACCTCCCATCCGACACATCCACACAGACGAGACGAATTTGTATCACCGTGTTTTCCTCCCCATTGCTAGCCCCATCTCCACTTTTTGACGCCTATTCCTATGGTGTCATCTGGTCTGTCCCCATCCAGCCCTTCTTTGGCACAGCGATAGCATGGCAGCACATTCACAGAGAATTACCGCTGATTCCGTTAAGGTCTGTTTGGATATTTTCGAAACTGTTGTGTTTTGTTTGACTATTGTTCTGTACCTTGCTGCTGCAAACTGACCACTCAAACCGTTCGTACAAGAACATTGATGGTATTCTTCCAACTGTTGTTCCATAGAGTGATGTAGAAACAAACAATGAAACTACCTGAGGTGCTCTATTCACATCTCTGTCCCCAAGTTAGAACTTCAGAGGCCTTGGGCTGAGGTGCACTAAGCTTTCTCGGCGTAATCCATGGACTTCAAATAATTGTCTACAAACAATAAAATGAAATTTTTAGAACCCAGGTGCTTGACAAATAATGCTAACAGAAGCTTGTGACGGTTCCCTGGGCTATATATACACCTAACTTGTCAGGCCAGAGGTAATTGGCCAAATTGTCATTTCCACCCTTATCACAGTAGTCCCGGCTCTGGTCGTCCAAATCGGTGGCGGCGTACGCCTAATACGATAACGTTGCAGTCATCAATGAAAGTCATTCGTAAAAGCAAATAAACGCGCAATTAGCGGCCGTTTATGAGATTGCAAAACATATATCAACACTGTCGTTCATCTGTTAGTGATATCAAACGCATTATCAATGGGCTTGATGCTTCCGTCCTGAAGAGGTTTCTGGGGGCCATACCCATTGTGAACGCGGAAGTTTTTGAATGACAGACTGTGAGTGAGCAAAATCTGTCTAGCTTAAGAAGAGGGTTGCTTAAATGTAAAAACCGGTGAGCTAGGGAGTAATACGATCAAACTCGTCACTGATGACATCATTGCGGAAGATGAGTAGTAGAGGTAGTGGCAAGGATATGCACTACTAACGAGCTTTAATGAAACCGAGACTGGAGTCTAGTGTTCCTTTTTAAAAGAGGCTGATTAGGAAGTCTATGAGAATGCAACAGCATCGGTCAATTGTGGGTGATCTTCAGCCTGTATTATAGAACACGCAAAAGAAATCTTTTGCATCAAAAAACGCAAACGGTAAAGAGGCGGTAAGGTTTTACCTGCATACAGGTATCCCAAGACGATATAGCACTATCAGGCATGGTGGTGAAAATAACCACTCAGACTACTACTTGAAAAGCTGCTTGACTGGTCATATCGCAACATTATCAATCGGAAAGAAAAATGCTAAGAGTTGGTCTGCGGCAACATGCTTTGATGCATCATCAGAAGGATGAAACGAAAAGCACGCAATATAACCATATCACCTTATACACACCAGGCTGAAACTTTTACATTAATCAATTGCCTACAGGTGTCGTGTAAATTACTGTGCGAAGTATCATTTAATTAAAATGTAAATAGCCACCGAAATATCTAAAAGGTGTTCTAAGGTCGTGTCGTTCGATGTGCTTTAAAGCAACAAAACCAACTGGAAGCGAGAAAATCTGCAGTAAATTGGCCCCCGATGCCACAAGCTGAATAGCCCATGAAATTCGTGGGGTAGTTTACACTTTCAACTTTCTCAATCTAGCATTTCAGTAGTGACGCGATTAAGCGCTCCAGATCAAATACATGCATTTGGTCACGTGGATTCCAAGCAAATGTGGCAAAACAATCGAGGGACTACGTCCACATATGCAGGGTCCCTGGAGTATACTGGATGTCGAACAAAATTCCGGTCGCTCTAGGTAATAATAATAATAATAATAATAATAATAATAATACAAATATTTGTGAAAACATCCGTAAGAAGCGCGCACGGCTGAACTCACCCATTGCGCACCCGTCCAAGGTGGAAAATTATCTGTAGGGAGCAAAATCTGTCCTAAAACAGCGAATTTATGAGGGATCCTTGAACAACGGGCTACACTTCGGTGGTATCGTTTAAGAAATTGAAAATTGTCAGCTTTTGAGACAACAATGTTGACGAGCGTTGATAGGTTTGTTTTAACCGACTGTTAATGGGTTTGTCCTCCATTTCGCACGAAGATTGAAAATACTAATGGTAGATATTGTTATTGCACTTATGTGTTTTCATGTGAAGTATCTGTTCATGTTCGGTTACCAATTAATCGTTCTGTGTTAATAAATGAGTAATTGTTTTTAAGTTTGGTTTTAGGTGATGGATTATATTCACGGATTCAAGGATCTACTCGGGGATCAGGAATTTTCTAGCTTCCAAGAACTTCGAGGTTGTTTGGAGAAATATACGAAGGTATACAGTGTTTTGTACGTGCTTGGTTCAAGTAGAAAAATCGAACAACGGACGCCTGAATTATGATAATATGAATGTGGGTACTACTGAGGTTGCGTGGTAGATGGCGTTCGGGTGTACCAACTACAAGTGACGTCGTAGCGAAAGCCGCGGATTACGAAGTGTTTATTGAGTTGAGTCCACTCACTTTCCATGACTCATTTCTCGTGATACATGCCGCCAGCCACGATTTAGCGTCGCTAGGAGGAAGACGATGTTGATTGTTAGTTCTTTTACGTTAGAGCACAACCATGACCTAACTGCCTTGCTGTACAATGCACACCCAACAGACCTTCGGCCCGTCGCAAGTGAAGTGAGCAACTCTAGTCATTTGTTTCAGTACAATACTTCAGCTGGGGAGTTAAAGCAGTGTGTTGCGAAAGTTTATGGCAAGTACATAACGACAATGGATATTTGCAACATCCGTCATCGTTTAAAACCTCAGACAATAAGTGTACATTGATGTTGCGGAAAACCTGCCCCAAATTCTATATCGTGTTGAGAAAAACGGCGTATTGTGTGTCCTCAAAGACGATGGTAATAGATACACGCACATATGCTTCGCGCTGAAGGAACATGTACAGTTGTTCAAACGTTTTCCCGATGTGGCCAACGTCGATGCCACGCACTGAACCAACCTCCACAAGTAGATTCTATATCAGCTCACACGTGCAGTTGTAGCTTGAACCTATATCGATTTCTTGTCACAGACGAGATGGGCCTTGGAAGACCCGTGATGTATGGCTACATTCGGAGTGAAAAGTACGCTTCCCTGCCTCATCTGCTTGAAATGTTTCGCGATGTGATGGGGGATCACGTACCTGTGAGAACGTTTATGATGGACAAAATGGCGGCCCAAATGCGAGCAGCGCGAGTCGTGTTTGGGTGCAACATAATGCCATGTGATGTCCATGTCCGAGTTGCCGTGGGGAAACACGCAACTTGTTGTTAACCCTGCAATCTCCATTTAGGCCAATTCATTTAGAAGTCGCTATTTGTTTCATGGTATGGCAACTATAGGTAACGTAGAAGAGTGAATGAAAACCTTTGTCTGTTTATGTTTAAGGTTCAACCAAGATGTTGCGTTAATCAGACGCACGGACTCAAAGTTTGTGAACTACCTAATGTGCAATTGGCTTTATATAAAACCTAGGTGAGCCATTCATGCACAGTCAGACGTTGTTCACTTCGGAAACCGGACAAACAACCGTCTGGAGAATGTCAGCGGGCGAATTAAGAAGCGCACTCATCCCGGAGATCACTTAGCCACGGCTATCGGTAAAATTTGGTCCCACGGCGAATGGCTAATGTGGGAGTTTGGGATGCAGTGCACCTATGGCTTTGACCACCGTGAGGTGATTAACGTCGATGTGTACGTCAAAAATATACTGTCTCGGCTGACGACGTTTGCCAGTCAATTAATGTTGAAGCGTCTCGGAAATCGTTCTCCCTAACTGCATTGTGAACAACAAGACGAGTTCAAGGTAGCTGCACCTTATGTAGTATCAATTTTTAGCTTAGAGTGAGCCATGAGAGTGCACAGTACACTGTGGACATCAATGATGGCACGTGCGAGTGAAACTTTTACCGGTCCATGTGGTTAACATGCATTCACATTCCGTCCGTCTTCAAAAAGATTTCTACCCATACAGTGAGTTGGTGTCAACGAAAACCACATTTGTTCTAGGCCGCTTCACAATCCATCGACGGTGGCTTGCGGAATACAATTTGCCTAAAAGCAGCATGTTTCGCCGAGAGGTACCTGTCGCCGTTACCCATCCATTTCAACCGGCTTATAAAATGCTGCATCAAGGTTTGGCGAAGCTGCGGGATGTTAATCCCAGAACTGGCAGCCGTATTTTCAGGGCTATTATAGCCTTCGTGCACCAGTCCATCAGGAAGGCTGACGGCCTTACCACAGACGGACTTCCCCCTTGTTCCATCGAGTAGTACGAAGCAGCCAATGTGGGAGAAAGGTGATAACATGGGGGTGCCCTGTGGATACTGTGGTGAACCTGTCAACACGAATGGTTACCAATGCCACAGCGACCGACTAATTTCACAATCAGATGGCATGAACATTGCTGATATATCGCACTGCCCTTCCTACACTGGGCAGCTACATCCCTCCTCACCAGGTAAGTTGTTATTTTATGAGCTATTGGGTTTTAGTTGTATGCACCTCACACAACTTATTGCTTCCGACATTGAAATTGTAAAAGAGACCCCGTCCATCACCCGTGACTAGTGATGACCCAATTATTTCGGACGATGAGATCCGTGTTGTGCATCCGTGCAAACGAGTCCAAGTGAGAGTAATGCCAAGTGATGTCACGGACGTCACTGGTTATGGTAAGCCGTGCCACGCCTCTTAAGTTACCCAACACTTACTTTTAGAGATGCACACACAGCACGAAGAGGAATTCTACTGAAGCAGAACGAAACGCAAAAAGATGTAGAAAACCGTTTGGAATGATGCACATAGTGATGTACTTGTAATGAATAAATTCCAACGCTTCCACTTCATTTTCGTTGTGATTATAAGGTGCAGGCAGGCTGAATGTCGAACATAGAAATCAGTGCGTCCAACCATAGGTCGTGGCGTTGTGACTATAGGGTGCAGGTAGGCTGACTGTCGAGCATAAACTTCAGTGCGTTCAGTTATTGACCAGTGAGGTTTAACGTACTATGTGGTGCATGTGACTATGATTTCACCCAATTTCCGGCTACCATATTGCCAAACCAGCAAATGCCCTAATAAAGTGAGCATTAATTACGGTAATCAGACCACACAGAATAAAGCTCACATTGTGCCCGAAAATCACCTACTGCAGTCGTATCTACTTGCTTGCGGTGTCGCTAAATACCCGGCGTTCCCAGTTCCACATGGTGTTGGTTACACTACCTCACTTGTAAGTCAGCCGTCATCAACAGTTTAATGGATTATCGAAAGCACAATTTACAGAATAATATTTTGCCGCTTAAGCTGTGCACGTTTTCCATACTCTTGTTGCTAAAACTCCTCAAATTAACCAAAGTCAAAATGTCGGCTACCTCGTCAACGCAGTTTTTAATCGAAATATCGCACTTACTTAACGTCCCTGATAAAACTGTTTAGCACATTAAAATAAACCCACTTCCAACAGCAAAATGGGCTCACTTCATGTTTTCTAAAATACTCCATCAATAACCATCCAGAGTTTACTGAAATCCACATTTAAACGGTCAACTCATTTGTGCATTTACTCCCTGCGGATACTTTTCAGCTTTTCATGTGTTACGTATAAGTTGTGAAGGTACAAAGATAAACGTGAATATTTAGTAGCAAAGGGGCTGTAATTAAAAAAGACGTATTTGCAGCTGGCAATTAAACTATAAGTAGGCATTACTAAAAGAATAACGTTGTGGAAGCTGCCTGCGTTCAGTGTTTGATCACTGTTGTTCATTCGGTAGAAAGTCAGTGACCACGTTGCTATCCTTTATTTATTTTCTTCTCTTTGAGCACTTTTCCCGTTCATTCAAAATCTTCTTGGTAGTGTGTGAGAACCTTCCTTGACCACTCAGGTTGTTCACGCGACAAATCCTTCCTCCTACGAACACCACTCTCCATCTAATACTGAAACTTGATATTGCTTGCTGTCGAAGCTTGTCCTAACGCAGTTTGTTAGTCCTTACTTGCCACTGCTGGACCCTTGGTTTTGTGATACTTGGTTTCACTTACCATATTTTGCTCCGGCGCTACATGAGTTGATGTGTGCAGTTGTGTTCGCGTGGGTCGTTTGTCTGGGAAATTATGGATTTGATGGATTCAATACCAAGGTTAGTTGTTATATTCATCCATTTATTTTTTAATTTCTTCGTATCTCAGCGCCATATTAATAAGAAACTTGACTTCACAACCGTCTTCCTTGGATTGGAGTCGGTTATTTACTGGGCTTAAAGTTTATAAATACCCGCCGCATTTCATACGCATCTGTTATAAATCAAGCCTGTTGGCGTACACCGCGAGCGGTCTAAGCGTAGCTTGAAGAACCACTAGACGACCGGAATTAACAACTGGTCTACGTGTAATTCACGACAGGAAAGATGTTCGACATCGCATTAATTTGCTGATTACACTGTCATATCTGAAATGATATTGCAGTTCATGTCAGGTGGAGTCCAGAAACTGTCACATCAAGCACCAGAAAGGGTTCGGTATTTGAAAAATATGGAAGTGTATCTGTGAAGGTGAGCTAAAACAAAAACTCAGGAATGTGGCCGGTCGATATACCAGTGACTAGGAAGTGTTTCTGTTAAACCCCCCGGCAACTTACAGTGTTTTGCCAAGTGGCGCATACTGGACACGCTCATGATGCCGATCCAGACTGTCGAGCTAGAAGAAATATTTCCCCACTCCAGAATAAGACAAAAAGGGCAATCGATAATGTTAGAATTTATATGTAGCTTTCAGAAAATTACGACAAATGTGTTCTTTAACGCCGAATGTGAATCAATCAGATACCCATACTACTTAGCAGGAAAAGACGTTCGAAATTAAGTTACTAAAACTAATTTCACAACCGCCCACAAGTCGATGGAAAATTTGTGCATTGAAGCAACCGAGTGCGGATGGATGTGAAAGTGAGTCAAGAAGCACCAAGCAGGAAGGCCATGTTGGTTGGGTAATGCATGCTTTAAAAAAGAGAAAAACGTTTATTCATACTTAAGATGACGTTAACTAACCTTATGGAACTGTTAATTTTGTACAGCCATTGGTAAAACAACGTAAATTTATATTCAAATTTTTATGACCAAGTAAGCCATACCTCAACGAACTGAACGATTCACACCATGTCATCCAAAGAAAATCGAGTGTACGGATAAAACTTTGAGCTCGACAACTTTGCTGACAGCTGGAAGATGTCCAGAACTCGAACATCTCGCGACGTTTTCATCCACCTTGAGACTTTCAGTGGTCGGTCGTTTAGGAATATTTTTTCGCGTGAAAGATTTTGGTTTGCTGGCGACTGAAGAAAGATTTCGCGTGAATCGCAAGGGAATATATCGGTTCTTGCAGACTAGTCCTGGTCCTCTTTGCGACAGCCATAACGAGTACCATAACTATGGAGCGGTTTACCATACATATCAGTTGCTTCATCAAGGATGTTAACTTTTAGGCGACTGTTCACTCTGGCCCCCGTAAACGGTAAGCCTGTTGATAAACTTACACAGTTCATAGACGGCATTCATGAAGCATAAGTTTACGTCTTCAGGTTTAACCTCTCCAGTGTACAGAGCGACAGTGAGCAGCAACAATAAACCGGTCACAAAGTACAGTTTCCCAATTTATTTTGGGAACCGCCATCAATACACTGTTCAAAATTTCCAAAAATTTCAAAAGTTCAAATCCAGGACTTGATGAAGGCCTGAGCCTGTTGACGTCCTGATGCTTGACTGATGTGATCCGGAGATTAACCAGACTGCGTTTTCTGTCGATGCGAATGCTTTCGGTAATGACCTAAGGGTAGAGATAAAAGAAACATAACAACTCCAGGTTGCCCTGAACAGCATGAGCAAATCATTTTTCGATTAGTACAAAGTGGGAAAAAGGTTGTTCTAGCTCTGTTGTCTAGCTCTGTTTTGAATACGTCTACACCGGAAGCCTCCACGACCTTCGCAGGTAATTTGTCCCACGAGTTGACCGCTCGGTCAGTGAAAAAGTTAAACCTGACTGTCAATCTTTATCTTGGTTTCTTGATCATGAACCTATGTCCTCTTAAATCTCTATCCTGACGTATCACAAACAAACATTCCAGGGGACTTGTTCGGAGGGTATATTTATTAGTTTTTGTGTGCGGTAAACGTTCGATAAGGCGTGAATAGGTAGTAGAAAAAGGGAAAATTATTTGCAATGTTACACGGAAGCCAGGGGTGGCTTTTCTGCTGTCGTATGAGTGACTCGGGAAGTGCACAGATACGACTCTCATAGGATACTCAGGGGACGCTCACGGGACACTCAAGGTGCGGTCAGGGGACATCTAGGGGGCGGTCGTGCTGGCTGGGTAAACAAGCATAAGCCAAAGGCCCAGTAAGCCATGCACACGA
>LUCH01005661.1:3597-16876 GCA_013368495.1 Paragonimus heterotremus | reverse complement strand
GCAGCTCGTCTCTATTATTAAGCAGGCTAAACACATTGGCCAGCATGCATTTCAACTCCGGCGATCTTGCCTTCTGCCTGCTCCGTATTTTTATGGCATCTAATCCCTCGGAGGTTTCCTCCGAGGGATTGTAGACTGGCCGTAACGTTACGCAAATGTGCCTCGTGTTGCACTATCTGCGTGAGCACTGCATCGACGTTCGTTGGGCCTAGGTGCACGCGATCGCTCGGAAGCGTCCTGCAGTCTTTCTTCATATGCCCTTTTGACGTCAAACTTATTGCCTTCCAAGGTCTTGAAGCCTTACTTGTAGTTGCTTTAGGTGATATATGGATGGTATCATTGACCTTTTTGAGTTTTTCGGACACCAAAATGTGGTTTTGAGGGCGTACCCACGTTGACGTAAGTGGCGTTGAGCGCACAAATGGGCCACCTCCCGGTGTGGGGCCTACGGGCTGCTTGTAATGGACCGTCGGCGTGCGCACGCCATTTCTCGAGGTTTCGATTCGTTTAGTCACGGTTTTGCAGGTGCAGAGTTCCGAGGTTGGTCGGTGGTTTGGTATGAGGATTGGGCAATGGAATTCGAGATGTGTGAAGCATCTATTACGGATTCCGATTTGTCTGAAAGACTAAGCCACGTTCTCCCTCTAGTCTTGCATTCTACACAGACCCAGCACAGGTCAGAATATTCGCCGTGCCGTTTATAGAGTTCTGTGCTTAAGCGTGCGCACGATTGATGACATCATCTATCGCATATGTCACACTGTATTCCGGCCACTACCTTTTTGCCACACTGCTTGTTGAGGCAAGGGTAAGAGACTCGGGGCATAATTGTTCGGCTTAGATAACTTAAATTATGACCAGTAAGTGAAAATCAACTTGCAACCAACGGTAATTCGCTTTTAAGCAGCTCACAAACTTTAATAACCAAATGCGAGACACTTACAGGCAAATGATAGCAAAACTGAAAGAGCAACTTATCTTCAAATTTGAATCGCTGTTGTGCTGTAACTTTGACGAGATCTTACAAGCAACGATCTGCCGCAGTGTGCAGGATTCCATTAAGTGACCCGTTCTATGCCCACTTACCCAGATCTACCTCACTTATCAACTAAGTTTGTGGAGTTTCTACTGGACTTCCTACACTACACAGTGGTTCGGAAAGTTGTCGTTTCAAACCATGCATCAGCCTAGTGACCTGAACTCTTGGATCATTACTTGAGACAACCCAATCGCACGTTCAGTGTATAAGATTGCTTGACAACACGGACTCGGCATGGCCAATCTTAGAGTTTGGTTTAAGGATTTTAGACTGACCTATCACTTATTCAGAAACGTTAGACAATGGCGGTTATTGATTAAAAATCACCCAAAATTACTCGCAGCTAGCGCATTCCCAAAGGCTTTCTAGCCGACTACTTTTGAATATTCAATTTGTATGAAAACCAAAATCTCTCACTACTCATCAGTAATGGTATCTATGTAGGCGATTAACTTAACAAACCTTCCATTAAATTAATTGCGCGGTTTTCATCGTACATTATGGAGCCTGTTTACGATTTCCCTAGAGGAATGAAAAATCCCAGATGAGTGGCGCGTAGCCACGGTGTTCGCTATTCACAAGAGAGGCTCGAGAGACAAACAAAATAATTACAGACCAGTGAGTCTGACAAGTTTTGTTGGAAAATGCCTGGAACGGCCAATTAGGGACAAAGTTTTGACGTATCTTGTCGAAAACAGCCTCCTTAGCATTGCACAACACGGTTTTCAGGAAGGGAAATCATGTCCATAGAACCTTTCGTACTTCGTGGATGAGGTCACGAGACGATAGAACGAAGGCCGGGAAGTCGAGGTTTGCTACTTGGACTTCAGCAAAACCTTCGATTCAGTAAATCACCGTTATCTCCTCCACAAAATAAGGTGGTTTGGTATCTCCAACGTAGTAGTTGACTGTGTAGAGGATTCCCTACACAGCGGGGTTTTTAAAGTAAAGGTTGGAAGCGGATTCTCTGAGGTAGGCACAACGCATCCGTTTTGGGTCCTCTCCTATTCCTGCTGTTCACAAGTGATTTAGTAATTAGGCTAGGCGACCCGTGCTTCGTATTCGCAGATGATGTTAAGATAGCAGGATCTACAAATCGCGCCGCATTAACGCAAGATCTGCAGGCGGTAGCAGAGTGGTCTGTTAAATGGGACCTTCCACTGAATGCCGCCAAGTGCCAAGTGGTAACTGGAAGTTCGGAACCCCTGGAAGTACCCGGTCCTCAGGGTCCCTTCACCACTAAATGCGTAGAAGAGGCTCGAGACCTGGGAGTATTGATCAAAAGCGACTTCAAACCCTGGGTTCGGTGTGCAGCGGCTGCACACAAAGCCCACAATGAACTGGTCAGACTTCAGCGAGTTTTGTCTAACAAGCAACCGGAAGTATTCCTGCCGCTATACAATGCCACTTTTCTGCATTACCTGGAGTACTGCGTGCAGGCGTGGATCCCCTACTTACGTAAAGATATCCACTGCATAGGGAGTGCAACAACTCGCAACCCGAATGATTATAGGATTTGGGGGTAAACCTTACTATGACCGTTTAAAGGAGCTTGGATTGTACTCCATGGAAGGGGTGAGTGAATGGTGATCTTATCGAGACCTTCAGAATACTGAAAAGCATGAGTGGCCTAAAGCCCACAGACTTGTTTGCACAAATGGGGCAAGAAGCCATCACCATAGGTCACAGTCTCAGGCTGAAGAAAAGCAGGGCTCGTTTAGACGTACGAGCAAACTTCTTCGGTAACCGGGTAGTGAATGTGTTGAGCAAGCTCCCAGATGAGGTAGCACATAACGATAATGTGATCTCATCCAAACTGCTGCTGGATAAAGTGTGGCAGGAGACCATTCCAGATCTTCTTTAGCATAGCGGGCAAGACTTGACAGGTAGTGGTAGCATACAGGAATGTGGCAGCATGAGGGCTCGTTTTTATCTTGGAGTCAGTGTTTCAGGCTACACCGGCGACAGAGTGGCCGTGCAAACATACTTACATACCGTAAGTAATGTAACACAGACGTGTATGTTCGGGATTTCCATTGTGATGTATGGTGTGGACAGCACAAGTTTTTAGGTTGATAATTGAAGCTGGTCGGATGGCATCACCCCAGTGTTTTCTGGGCGGTGCTAATGATGCATATCTCAAAATGGTAACCTATCCACCTGTGAACCTTTCAAGTCCATACACACTTTCCCCTTTCCGGTCTCACATACCGCGGTGTTTTCATATAGTTGAGATGTCTGCTGGGCACAAATTGGGATCCTCCGATCAGAAACCAAACTGCGAAAGCGTTTAAACATCGTCGCCTGCAGACCAGGAGCGGTGATACCAGGAGTGGCAACTAGAGCAACTGTACTCAGTCACACACCACTGTCTATTCAAGGGTTTTGGATTTGAAGCAGTTCTCTTCTCGTTAGCTACACCCCACCCCACTCCTGGGTCCCAGGCTATCTGCTGGTGTGACAGAGAGGTCAAACCAACGTGACCCAAAAAAGATTTATTTAGTCCCGGGAACGCTACACACGGCATCAAAGAAAAAACCCCAGTTAGGTGCCGTCATGAAAAAAAGGGGGTGCAGGGTGAAATTGGGTATGATTGATGGATCTTAGTTTTTGCCAGAGATAGAATCAGGCCTATGGAGATCCGCTTATAACAGTGTGACCAGCTCTTTTTTAGTGCTTTTCTTCCTACACTTTTTTGTTATGGGGTAACGGGTTGATAGAGTTACTTGCTGTATGGAGTTACTTGCTGTTTAGACAAGGCCTTCCCAGTTGATAGAATGCCTGCACAGTTAGGGGATGTTTAGGGCCAAATACGTCTGTGACTGCATACCTACGGAAGTGTGCCATTCTGGTGATCCTGTTCAAGGGGGTTTAGAGTTAGAGATGTAACTAGAGGGTTCGCGGATGCCTCCTGCATGGAGTATACCACTACCTGTCTGTCTTGCCCATCATGGTTGAGGTCCGTTGTAGTGTGAAAAAACCTTACGCCAGTTATCATGTATTTAAACAGCCATTGGGGATTACGATTAAGTTTCTTTCATGCTCCTTCCTCTCATTCTCCTTGCTCACATAGATTGCTCGATAATCAAAACGAGCTCGAGATGGACAAACGGAATCTGAAATATCTGTCATTCCCGCTCCAAATGGGACAGACGCAGCTCTGGGTGCTTTTCTCTGGCATTCCGGTGCAAATATTCCGGACGCTCGTCTTGTGCAAATTGAATTAGAACTGGAACTGGAACTAACGGAGTGGTAAACGGTACAACGATGAGTTAACCAGGGTCACTATTACGTGGTCTACGGTATAGTACCGCTGAGTTAGTGCTCTACTCCACGCTGCAAAGCTTTCGACGACCATTGTTTACGACTGCTTTCTGTGCACTAGTTGATGAAGACCTGTTATTCGCGTTCAACGCAAACGGCGCGATGGGTTCAGAAAAGGATCGCCCCATGATTCTCAAAGAAGCGGCTGCTACTTAGACGGAGCTCCTTCTAAAGTTGCTAAAGAGCGACAGTCTAGACCGATATACCCTTTAATGCGCAAAGATAGATCACAATTATGGGCATCTCCAAGGCAGACGACGGGTACATTCTGTCAGGTATCGGCGAAACATCCTTGCCAGCACCATAAGCAGAGTAAGGTAATGTTTATCGAAACTTTGCATAAAACGTTTTTACCAAACCGCTACATTTCCTTTTTCCAGTATAGCTTTCCTAGCCGGTCCTGCTTGAAAAATATGTTCATCTTCACAGATAGCCATAGGCAAACCAAAGGGGATTATTTCCTTCCAGACCTCGTCATCATCGATGTCGCCGTGGCTTTCATAGGTATTTGCTTTGAAGTGCATTTTGAAGCCCACGTGGCCACAGGCCTAATGTTTGAGCCGAGCATGTAACGGAGAAATTCGCGCGACACAACAGTAACTTGCTTATCAGTGGTTCCGTTACATCCTGTGACTGAGAACTCGGAACGCGTTTAAGCACAAAATATCCACTGGATGAACACACATTATAATAACTACTACTTTTCACATTCGGTCAGTTAACATTTTGTTTCATCGGCAGAATGCGCATTCGATCAAACTCGTGAAACCTGCGCGCCAAACAAGCTGGCTGCTAAGAACGGAAGAATTTGTTGTTAACGTTGAACGTAGGGGCTAATAAATGGGAAGGATAATATTTGGATAACGTCGTATACACCATGTGCCCAGGTAGCAAAGCCATGGCACCACAGTGATGACCAGTGGCCAGAAAATCATGAAGCACCGGAAGCAAATTTGGCGCCCTGAAAACCAGAGAATACAGACTGGCATCAGCAAAATATAACGTGGGCGAGAATGCTGACGAACAGTCATTACAAACACAGTGGCACATTCATTTGATAAGTTGTTGCTGTAATAGTACAAAGAAACGGGAATGAATGTCATTATTAGATTCAGCGTGAATATTGCAAAACCAGGTCTGCCCCGAAAGAAGTAACTGTTTGACGGTAACAATGACAACCAAGATATGCACTTTTCAACGATTTTAGAGTTATCATAAATCACAGTGACAGACAGTTTACCACGGCGGGGTGAAGATCTGTGGCCCGGAAGGTGAGCATTCATGGAGTTAAAAATTAGTATTTACACTGGCGACAGTCAGTGAAGTTTGCGGGGGGTGCAGAAATTGACCGACAGTCATCAGCTTTAACGATAGCCATTGTGTAATTTCTCCACGTACTGTGGCTGAAATTACGCAGAAGTTCACTTGCATGTAGCGTTCGGCAGATTATAGAGTTTTGATTGCATAGCTAACTACCAAAGACTTTAAGGGCTAATTGAGAATTGACAAAAATTCCTGGACCTTTCTATTTGATATCCTTGCTGAACAGACAATGGAAGTACCAATACGTTGGCAAACGATTCACATCGTGTATAGGCGAGCACGAATTGTCGAATGCTACTACAGGACAAAAGGCATAACTACTTCAGTTTTTACGTAAACCCACGCAACAAAGCTACTCGCGGTATAAAATTTGCAGACACAAATACACAAGTACAAAACTTCCACCATAAGAAGGGAAGGGAAAAGGTTATTGTCAGTCGTCAATGGCGTTTCGCGCAATCCTTTACAGTTATAAGACGTATGATACCCTGTCGTAAATATACCCCGTAAAAAGAAAAAAGTGCAGTTCGTCTAGATAATGAGTCTGAAAACGTAATAATATATGTTTGAATGTCAAATGTGTCAGCAACCTCGCCTAGATACAGTGCAGAGTTTGTGAGTTCACGGGCTCCCATTCCTTTGTTATCTCCAGAACATAAAATTAAGCGTTATTATCACGATTGACGATGCTTGACTGCTAGTCGTAGGCAGCGATGTCCTGAGCTGTCGTGTTTGGGAAAATTATTTTACCGGAGAACACCGCTATACTAGCCTTATACCTGATGCAGAATTGAAATCGTCGGGATCTACGTCATGGACTCACATCTGTTTGTTTTAACTGGCCGTTGACTGAAAACGACCCGGTCGCAAATCTCTTTCAAAAGTTGGTACTGTAATACAATTCACTGTCGGGTGATTGCCGCCATTTTGGTTTTTGACTGTGTAAGTTGTGTGCATGACTTACTGGGCCTCTGGCTCATGCTTGTCCGTTTTTGTTACCATTCCAGATTTCCGTTTGGCCCTCGTCCTTCAGAGAAACGCTGTTCCTCAGTGCCTCCACTCCGTTGCACGTTACAGTACAGCTGATGCTGATGTGGTTGACTGCGTGCGGCGATGTGAACACAAGGATGCCGGAGTTATTCTTAATTCACCATTTATTAATTTCGTTTACTGAGTATATTCTTTTTATTTATTTATATTTTGGGAAATGGATTATATTGCGACTTTCAAGGCGATGTTTGAGAATCGTGAATTTTGCCCTTACTCACGGCTCCAGGTGTGCCTTCAGAGATACATGGATGAGGTGGACGTTATTTGCGTTTGCGGGCTGAACCGCTGGTCGAAAATTGTTCTGAGGTATGATAAGGTAGAGTGACATGGTTTCCTAGAATCCGTACAGGTTTATTATCGTTGTACGAAGTAGAAAAGCGTATGGGTGTATACAGGGGTGTGCGGCGTGTTTTGTATGTTGACTGTTGTTGATTTAAAAAACCAACTCCCACGACACGTGTTGCAGGCCACGATTCCATGTGGTCCGACGAGATATATTTCTCGTTATGAGCCCTTTCGAATTAGAGTACAGCCACCGCGTCAGTCGTCGGCTACATTGGTCCTATCCCATGAACCGTTGGCTCATCGGTGAATTTAACGAATGCAACAGTCTGCTCCAATTCAATACATCAATTACTGACATTATGCAGTATTTAGCGGATGTTTACGGGAAGTTTATCTCAACCGCTGACGTTGGAAACACTCCCCGTAAGTTAAAGCCTGTAGTGTCAGGTGAGGTTGTTATGTAGGTCTGGTCACTGAACATTAGAGAATCCTTATGAGGTGCTGTCGGTGGTTATTGCGATAGGTGTGATGCGCATCATTAAGGACGAAGGCAAGAGATATGCGTATATCTGCTGTGCCTATCAAACGCAGATTGAACTGTTCCGACGTTTCCCGCATGTTGTGAGTGTAAATGCCACCCAAGGGACAAACAGGCTAGAATTATATCAGTTCATCGTAAAAAGCGGTATGGAACACGGTCGAACCATAATGTACGGGTGCGGTCGCAGTGAGAAGTGTGCTTTATTACGTAGACTGTTCGGAAGTTTTCGGGAAATGATCAGCGAGCAGGCTACAGGGGAAACATTTGTCGTGGATAAGATGGCTGCGCAAATGAGGACAGCCCATGTGATGTTCGGCTGCGACACCCTGTTGTGTTACTTTCACGTACGTGATACCGTACGCAAGCATATAAGTGGGTAAAATTCGTCCGTCATATTTGTCAAAAGACAAACTCCTCTCAGTCGTTTTCTCCTCCACCGAATGGTTACGGCAGACAATAAGGAGGAATACGTTACACTGTTTACCGTAGGTTCAAACGTGATTTGCATATCATCGACCGAACGGATAGGAGGTTTCTGTATTATTTGTTGTGTAACTGGCTGTACATCAAGCCGGCGTGGGCCATCCATACGCAAAGCAATGTTGTTAGCCTTGGCAATTGAAGGAATAGTAGGGTGGATAACGAAAACGGTCGGCTAAAAAAGAGCACACACCCAAGAGAACTTCCTAGCCGCTGCCATTTAGAAAATATGGACCCACAGCGAGTGGATGACGCAGGCGTATGAAATACAAGCGACTTATGGATGCGACCATCGTGAGGTTGTCGATGTCAGCTGGTACGTGAAAAACATTCTTCACAGAATGACCACGTTTGCAAATCACCCTTTCCAAAAACATCTTAAGGGGCGGGTTCCACGACTTCATTTCGAAACAGCGTCTGAGTGCAAGGTAAGCGGCACCCTAGTAATCAACTTGAACACTGCAGCTTCGAGTGCAACGAAATGGTGGCACTTTCGTCGTGGATAGCGCAAAGAGCACTTGCGAGTGTACGTTTTACCGTTCAATGTGGCTCCCGTGCATACGCATTCTGTCGGTGTTTCGGAAACATTTCTACCCCCACGGTAAGTCTTTTGTGACCTTCATTTCCGTTTACAAAGGTCACGTCCCCATTCATGAGCAGTAGCTGGCAGAGCACAACTTGCCAATTCGACGGTTGATGAGTCCGCGGCTTCGGTAGTTTGCTGCGGCTATCTTCATCCGTCATTATAGAGCCCTGCGTCAAACACTTGAAGAACTACACGACTGCAGCAGTCACACGATGGTGACCTGCTTTAACAGCAACATTGCCTTTGCAAGTAAGATAGTGGAAAATGTTAAAACCGGCTTACCTTTGTACATCTTCCCCATGGGCTGACCTACAAGCAGTATGCAACACAGGTGAGCGAAGAAGCCTAAAACGATATTGCCTATGAACACTGCGGTGACCCGGTACAGATGGATGGCTGTTGCTGTGATGCCGATCAGATGATTTTTCACTCTAAATGTATCCAAATGACAGACATAAAGGGGTGTTTATCCTGTTGCAAGCAGCTTCAACACCATCCACCTGGTAAGTGCACGTTTCGACCACTTACTTCCGTCAGTTTGCTCTACTTCAGCCATTGTTTGCAATGCCCCAGCGATCATGGGATGCTTGTTCCGCACACCACCCACAACGGATGTCGACTTAGACCCGTCCGGGGACAGTGTACCTCTTATACACGGGCCGAAGTTTCCAAGCATGCAGTAAAGTTTGGCACACCTCGTGAGGTAAGACAAATGCGCGGAACTGTTGTAAGCTTCTAGGTGGGAAAGCTTTGTCGACGTCGTTTGCTCGGCATGTCACCTCGTCTCCGTTCCAGTGTACGTCATGGTTCCATGGAGCTGTTCACAACAGTGGAAGCAAAGAATGGCGAACATGCCAAATATAACCAAGAGAATAACAGTAACTTGCCACATTTTTGTGCACTATCCCACGTCGAAACAAGTTTGTGGGCGTACATTACGTTTGCGGTTTGATAAAACCTTAGTCCTTGCTTTTTAAAACGGTACAATCGTCGAAAGTGTGATAACATTTTTCTGGTTAATTACGTTCGAATTTATATAAAAAACATGTTATCACGCCTATGTCATTGGTTTCTATTATATTCCACCATCAAACCTCGGAAATAACGCAGATTGCATATTTCAGTTATTTTTCCATTTATCCCTACGCAATTGAACTACCCCTCAATCCTTGCTTGTTTTCGAAATAGTGAGACAAGAAGATTTCGGAGCAGCAGGATTCTACGATTTCTGGAACTGAAACACGCCACACAATTCCAAATTCAGTAGCTATAAAAAATGTAACCAAAATATAAGGTATATTCACGATCTGTCGATTGCGCGCAGATATCCTAAGTGATTCCTGGGAAATCATAGTAGGCTTAAACGTCTGGATCCAGCACTGTGATCCATCCGTTTACTGGGATCTGCGGATTTTTCTATTGAATCCAGAGGAAGACGTTTGTCGCGCTTGACAATTTATTATTATAAAAACATGAAGTAGTTAGAAAGAAACTGCAAGAGATGTACCCTGCGTAGAGGTTTACAAACTGTCCACAAAGCTGTTCGTTGAACGTGGGGCTAATCCTCTGAGAAGCTGTTCACTGGAGCATAGGTGAATAAGTTTTACATCGCATGCAACAAAAAGAACGGATAAAACCAAACAGACTGACGAAGCTGATGCACACGGTCTGCAAGTTCATGTACACAAACTGGTATGAGGTGTACCAGTTAAAAATTTATGCTTGGCAGAAAAAGATTCCGGGCCCAACTGAATAAGGAGACTGAGTGAACGGATGAAATATCACAGTGAGCGCTGATGTAATGGCAGAAGACCCACCACCAGACCACTTCAAATGTCGCCGCAACCCCACAATCGAGAAATCAATGACTTGGAGTTGTTTACTCACGTTTGTGGTGAATATGGAAGGTACGTATCCGAAGATCGAGGCATGGACATCTGGATTCGGTAAGAACACTGCCTGCAACTGTTGGGGACATCGGGCAGTGGCTGGTACACCGTTTGCTGGCACGCAAAACCAGTCGCTGTTGCAAGTAGTTAAAGAATGTTGGATTCATTTGCAGGATTTTGCTCAAGAAGGTGAAGAATAACGCCGTACCTCTGGTGTGCGTAACCCTGTCAAGGTGTTGGAGAGTAGTGGGATCGGGACGTTATTAAAAAGGTTAAACCGAATCGGAGGAGACACCCGCTGGCCTACGTTCTTCGAAGGGCGCACTTGGCACAACAGCTGCCGCACTAGCGGCAGGTTCTGAGTAATCAATGACTTGGTGGGGGCGCTGTTGTCCATTGTTATCGTCCTGGTGTTTATTGGCCCTTGCGTAATGGATGAAAGTGCGGGGGAACTGGGCAATGGCTTCGGTCGTTTTGTTTGCCAGCTATGCTAGGCAGATCGGCAGTCCCAGTCCACAAGTGTCAATCACAACTGGGACTAACAGGTAGTATCTATCCGGACACCTTCGGTATTTGACGTCTATTCCTATCAACTCTGGGTAGCGCTGGTACATAGTTCAGAAGTCCGGAGGATGGGTAGTGGTGGTGCCCGCCTAACGCAGTTTATAACGTTAATTTCAGAAGTTCAAAATAAGGCGGGATTACATAACTACGTTTAGGAACGTGGCGAACCAGATGCTAAGCAGAATGGAACGCTGCAACGGAACTAAATTATAATATAGTAGTTGAGAAGAAAAGAAAAACGCAGTGCAATGTTTGAAAATGAGTACGGCACGAGACAACCTGAGTAAGACTCAAATTTCCAGCGAGAGTCTTGAGAGCAAACAAGGGTGTCCGCGCTCCATTCTTCTCTCATACAGTGGTGAACCCGTGGGGCAAGCTCCTCTCGTATACTCTCGAGGCTTCAACGGTCGAAGCATCCAAGTGTAGGCTTGACCAGATCTGGAACCGAGTGTTTCCTGATCTAATGTAGACCTGGTGTATGTCATAACTCTGTACATATGCAGTGTGTACACAACTGTGTTGTATGCAGCTTTATCTAGATGTAGGCAGACGTTTGTATACAGATACCAGTGTAAACATTTTATGTATATGTATATGCAGATATTACTTATCTACTGAAATTATTACTATTATTAGTATTATTTGAATTGTGTAATAATGCTTGGACCTTCCGTATTATTTGGTTGTACACAAGTGCCGCAGTGCATTGCTCGGAAAGAGGAACTGCAACTTGGCAATCATTCGTGTGGATACTCAAAAGGTAGACTGTTGGGATTATCACTCCCGGCCATTAACAGCTAGCGCCTCACATTACATGCACACATTTTCACCCTGGAATCTGAACCATCCCACTGTTCAGTTTAGCAACACTGCAGTTTCAGTTTTCCATTGGATACCGTCGTCTATAGGAAACTTTCATTCTCTTTCTTTGTCTATTTAATTCAACCTTCTCTTATTTTTTGGACAGCTCATGACAACACGCTTGACATGACTGATCGCCAAATGCAAACCATAAGACAAGATAGCACTGACAAAAATGTCACTACCACTGGTATTCAGTTGTATTTTATATGGCCTAGATCTGTTTTAAAAAGCAGGAAAGGCCGCAGCTAACAAGTTAAAAAGAGAGACCTTAAGCCGGAATCGAGAGGTAATGACGTCAAAACTACTCGGGTATAATTATTTTTCCAACAACAAAAATAGTACGACGAGTACATGCCTCCATTCCGAAGGCCACAAACTTGGTCCTACCAGGTGAGGCAGTGGGAGACGGGGGCTGTAGAATTCTACTCCCTCCCCTTATTGCGAAAAAACACTCGCCCTAGACTACCCCAGCATCAGTGTGCTCATGTGTCGCCCTTGAGAAATTGGGGTCTCAAATGGATTTAGCCGTACCCGAACATGTCCTTCATTCTTAACTTATCTCTTTTTTTCTTCACAACGACAGTAAGCTGTCAAGTTAGTACGTACTCAGCAAATTCGCTTTCCAGTGTGCAGGAAGAGCAGTATTGTTTCTCTTAGTATTGCACAAGTTGTGTCACAGAACTGTCGCAGTTACATATAATAGTAACATATAGCTGGGGTGCCATATGCACATTAGTGGTTTTTTTAAAACGAGTGCGTACGGATGTGTACGTATGCGTGATTATCTCAGTACGATTGTCTCTATTTTATTAACGAACATGCACGCAAGTTGTTTTCTGGTCCCCTAATTCTTTTCCCTTTTCCTTATGTACAAGACTGTCGTTGTTTTTGTAGGTTACGGGTATCAGGCAGACGAAGATTGCTAAGAGATCCTCAGTCGAAGCGCAGGAAGCTGTTTCCTACCAGCGCAAGTAACTGGACTGCCAGGCTGCTAGCCATCACGTCCTGTGAACTGAACTGAACTGAAGAACTGGGAAACGAGGTTCTCGGCATCCAGCACACAGCGGGCGTGCCCCGATTTGGGAAGTCTGCTGGATAGTTGTGATAAGTATGACGGAGGGCTTCTTCGGGCCATGCGTTTGGCACGCAAATGGCAAATATCCCTGGTGAACGTGTTCTCATCAAAATTTTCCGTATCTAACAGCGTGAATAAGCCTGCATCTAACCGTGACCATAGCAGTAATTTGTCAATTTCCTCTTCGTTCAGACATAGGCGACAGGGCTCCATTTGGGAAGCGATGAAGCACAACGGCAAATTACGTAGAGCAGCCGAC